>CABHPR010110222.1:0-18128 GCA_902168415.1 Peromyscus melanophrys
GGAAGGGAAGGGAAGGGAAGGGAAGGGAAGGGAAGGGAAGGGAGGAAGATTTTGCTCAGCTATAACCCTAGCATTCAGAAGGCTGGGGCAGGAGGACTGCTATGAGTTATAGGCCAGCCTGGGTTACGTAACACCACCTCACCCATTCACAAACAGAAAAATAAAACCTTTCAAAACTGAAAAAATTAAATTATATATTTGCTACTGTTCTTCTCCTCTGTGTGTTTTCTTATATAGACAGACCAGTTTAAAAATAAAAATCTTTGGGATTGGCAGGATGGCTCAACAATAAAAAGCATTTGCTGCTCTCGCAGAAATGAATTCAGTTCCCAGCATCAACACTGGGCAGCTCGTAACTCTAGCTCCAGAGGATCTAACCCTCTCTTTTGGCTTCCACAGGCACCTATACATATATGTGCCTAACACACACACACACAGACACACACATAAATTAGAAAATAAAGTAAACCTTTTAAATAAAAAATTTAAAAAATAAAAGAATTTTTTTTAAACATAAGGGGATTTATTGGTGTTAACATCACCTAAATTTGAACACAGGTTCAATTCCCAGTACCCACATATCAGTTCACAATTATCTGTGACTCTAGTCCCAGGGGGCTCCAAAGGCAGCAGGCATCCACATGGTACACAGATATTCATACAGGCAAAACACTCATACACATAAAATAAGTAAAATAAAAATAAATCTTTTTTAAAAAAAAAATTAGAAAAAAGAAAGAGACCAGAAAACAATTTCTGAAGCAATAAACTTATCAACTATCAACGATAGAAGCAGCTTTGAAGTATAGATTAATGATTAATATTAAAGTTAAAACACCAAAAGTATTTTAATTTTCTGCTTCATTTGTTCTCCACATTGATAGTCAACTAGCACAAAATGGTTACAAAGGCTAATTTTGTTAAAGACCTTGGAGAAAAGAGAAAAGAATTGCATTTTCATGAATACTAATGATTATAAAGTAGAAAACCAATAACATTTACCCCTTCATATTAATATAATTTGGAAATAATTCAGCACTATGATACATGCAGAACTTGTTCTCTGGCCAAGAAAAAACTGCATGTTACTAGTAACACAGGGACCACAGAAACATGGGGACTGTGGTTGCTGGACATTAAACATGTGCGCTGATTTATATGTTAGAAGAAATGGCAAAGAGAGAAGTAATCAGAAATATAACGGACCAAAATAGGAGACATGAGATCATTATATCCCAGATAGATTCACGTGGCCCAAGCAAAAACAAATACTGTAAAAGACGTTTCCAACACAGACAATCAGCTAAGAGATTGACACTAGGTGTTTGTCCCTGAAAATCAACCATCTGTCACTGACCAACATAACTCTGGAGGACCTGAACACTCACTCTCACAGACACAGAAGGGGCCTGCTTCACAGAGCCATCTTCCATGGAACCTGTGCATCTGGAGGAGTTTTACAGAGTGGTGACTTCAAAATGTTTATCCCACAGCATCCTTTGAATTCATTGAGTCAACACTCCAAATTATAAATTACCAGATAATGAAATCATTACTGGATCTAAACGCTGCATGGATTATATGACTCAACTTGTAAAATTTAGAACCCCGCCCCACACAGAGAGTTTATTATCATTTCTTAGCTACAAAGACACAAAACATGGGGCCATTGAGTGTTGCGAGCTAAGGATGGCCCCACGGCACTGAATTCTACTGCAGCCAGTGAAGGATAAGCCAGAGCCAATACTCAGACGCACAGGCCTCGGCTACTCAAGATTCCTTGCTCACCTTTTCATATGCAGATCATCTAAAACAATTTGATGTAAAATTCATTTTATGTCTCCATATTCCAGTTCTATAAAGAAGTCATTTCTGATAATCAGAAAATGCAAGCCCTTGCAAGATTTAACCTACTGAAAACGCACGTAGCCTGTCATAATACTCAGCTCAGAGCAGGAAGGCCAGCTGGGTTGAACAGCAGCTGTTGGCCTTTAGAATGAACTAAACCCTGCTAGGGTGAATGATGCTCTGCACATAACCTTGCCCCCAGCGACCTGGAGCCAATCTCATCAACTGAGAATATCGCTGGAGTTTGATAGCCCTGAGCCTGGGTTCAGTAAGTAGATAAAACTCTGGAGCCACCTATCTGCCGTGCAGGGCTAGGGAGAGCTGAAGAGCAGTGCTTGCCAGGTCTTCTGCCTATGCAGATCTCAATGCTGCGTGTGTTGCTCCCCACTTTTCCACTGCACTTGGGAGATACCCCAGCTAAAGTATCAGCCACTGCAGTGGTACAAACAGGGTGGCTCATGAGAGTAAGAGAATCTGCCCAACGCAGAAACTGCAAGGCTAATAGATATAGCCAGAAGAGACCTCTGGTACACAAAGAAGATAAACTACAAAAGTAAAGGCAGCTAAGGAGGCATCAGCCAAAATAAACCACAGGAAAGACAAGAGTCAGCAGGATCCACTAACATCCTCATCCCCGTGCACTTCAGCAGACCCTAGGTAAAAGAAACTTAAAAAAAAAAAAAAAAAAAAAAAAAACTGGAGGAAGATCTAGATAAGGACACACACACATACACACATACACACACACACACACACACACACACACACACACACACACACACATACACACAAGGGGGTGGCAGACAGAGACAGAAAGAAAACTATAAACCAATTTCCTTCATGAACAAAGACACAAAAATTCTAAACAAAATTCTTATTAGCCAAATTCAATAAATTGAAATCATACATCATGACAACGCTAGCTTCATTCCAAAGACAAAGATGGTTCAGCATACACAAATCAATAAATGTAATACAAGTCATAAATACCCTTAAGGAAAGAAATCGCACGATCATCGAACAGATACAGAAAGATCCCTGTGTGGAAAATTTCAACCTCCTTTCATGATAAAAAAAAAAAAAAAAAAAAAAAAAAAAAAACCTGAAGAAACGCATGGTAAAAGGAATACATCTCAACATGAGAACTTCTTCCCACAATAAACCCAATAGTCAACAGTACACTGGATGGAGGGAAAAAACCGATCGTTTCCAATTCAGATTCAGGAGTGAGAACAAAGTGGGACTCTCTCCACTCTTATTCCACACAGTGCCTGAAATCTGTTACAGCAAAAAGACTAGAGAGAACCGGGCAGTGGCAGCACAGGCCTTTAACCCCAGCACTCCGGAGGCAGAGGCAGGAGGATCTCTCTGAGTTTGAGACCAGCCTGGTCTACATAGAAAGCTACACAGAGAAGCCCTGTCTCAAAAACAAATACATGAATAAATAAATAAATAAATAAATAAATAAATAAATAAATAAATAATAAATAAATAAATAAATAAATAAGAAAGTTAGTATGTGTAGCTCTATGCGTAGCTCTATGAGATAATACATATTGAAGACATTAAGTCTGAGATATTCAGCTAGAACTAAATGAGCTACCCACTAGAATAACCTGGGGAATCCTGAAACTTTCCTCAACTATTTGCCAGATTAGTAACAGCAGAACCTCTAGTCAAGGGCCAGGGCACCCTTTTCATTTTTGTTTTCTGTTTCCCCAAGTGATTCCAGACCACAGCCCTGACTGAGGTCCTTTGGCTAAAAGCATTAATTACAAATCTCCTCAGCTGAAAATAAGCTTCTGTGCAGCCTAACACAGCGTCAGGAAACCTGACTCGGGCAGCACTCTAGACAACAGCGATGTTCTAATAGACGTTGATGCTCAATTTCAAGTTGGCAAGGAAAGTGGGGCACGAAACAATACGTCCTTTTAATTGGGCATAAGCCATTATCCCTTATAAGACGGGAAAAGCTGTGACAACACGTCAGTCACATACAAAATGACAGGATGTGGGGAAAATATAATTGGACAAATAAAATTTGTAGGGACTATTTTCTCAGGGCAATCTTGCTGCCCCTAAGTCAGGACTATGGTCTCACGTTGCTTGAGATTCGTACCTGACAGGCACAGGCAGGAGCATTTCTGTCTTTCTTTTCTTCGAGACAGGGTTTCTCTGTGTAGCCTGGGCTGTCCAGGAACTCACTCTGTAGACCAGGCTGGCTTGGAACTCACAGAGATCCATCTGCCTCTGCCTCGAGAGCGCTGGTTTTAAAAGTGTGCACCACCACCACCCGGCTCATTTTTCTTTCTTTCTTTTTTTTTTTTTTTTGGGGGGGGGGTTGTTGTTTTGTTTAGTAATTTATTTGAATTTGTTTTATGTGCATTGGTGTGAAGCTGTCAGATCCCCTGGAACTGGAGTTATAGACAGTTGTGAGCCACCACATGGGTGCTAAGAATTGAACCCAAGTCCTCTGGGAGAGCAGCAAGAGTTCTTAACCGCTGAGCCATCTCTTCAGTCCCTCATTTTTCTTTTTGTACAGCTAACCTAAGTGCATCTTCTTAAGTTTTAAGGAGGCCCTCTGCTGCTGGGTGACTGCACGTTCCCCAGGCCTTCTTTGGGCCTCTCCTACTGAGAAACCTGTGCCCTTGTCTTAGTGAGGTCTGTTTCATGCTGTCTGCAGTAAGAATTACCCCCACAGACAAGCTCATTTAAGACTCACAGGGCAGAGAATTTTAATGGCATGCAAAATACCTCAGTCAAGCACCTTTATTAATAGTGCCATTTTAATGAGAGAAAACTCCAGTTTCAGAATTGAATGAAACACATACCTATAACCAACATGAGAGCTCTAGGAAGTATTATTAAATGAATTTAAACAGCCTAAGAAGTTCTCGTAGAAATCGTTTTGCCATGGTTCATTTGGAGTCACTGCATGTCGGCAATAATAAGGTACACTCGGGTTCTTAGAAGAGACTCTCCTTTGTCAGGAAGGAATGGCTTATGGGTCTCTCCTGGGTTTCCCATGGCAAAAGTGTCAGTAAAGGAAAGAGAGGTTATAGTCACTGTAGCATGAATCTTAAAAGGTCTTATTAATAAAATCAAACCCAGAGCCTGGTATTGGGGTGAATGCTGGAAGATCAGAGAAGCAGAACAAGCCACAGCCACCTCAGCTTGCCAGTTCCTCAGCTGATCCTGTTTCCTCAGACTGGAAGCTTCTGAGTCCTCACCCAGAATGAACCCCAGCTGAACTGCTGCTCAAAAGCCTAAAAGCTTAACCATGCTAGTTCCTGGTCCTCACACCTTATATACCTTTCTGCTTCCTGCCATCACTTCCTGAGATTAAAGGCGTGAGTCACCATGCCTGGCTGTTTCCAGTGTGGCCTTGAACTCACAGAGATCCAGATGGGTCTCTGCCTCCAGAATACTAAGATAAAAGGTGTGAGTGCCACCCATTTTCTGGCCTCTGTATCTAGTGGCTGTTCTGTTCTCTGACCCCAGATAAGTTTATTAGCATGCACAATATTTTGGGGAACACAATATCACCACAAGTCACAGAACCATGCATTCCATGGCTAAAGATAAAAACCAAACTCAACATAGTGCGGAAATACGAAACAGCTGACGGTTCTTATCTCCCCTGTTAAATAAAATGAGGAAACTCTGTGGTATTTTGTTGGGACTAGAGTTTAGATCCCCGGCACCCACATAAAAGCTAGATGAATGGGTAGGCAGCCCACAATGCCAGCATTTGGGAGGCAGAGGGAAAGGGTTCCCCCAAAGGCAAGCTGGCTAGCTAGACCGGCCCAATCAGTGAGCTCCAGGTTCAGCAAGAAACCCTGCATCAGTCAAGCGGAGAGCGATCAACACAGGCACCGCATGTCAACTGCTATCCCACACGCATGCACTCCACATATACATGGACACGAAAGTAGAAAGGAGGGGGAGAAAGAGAAGGAGAGGGGAAAGAAAGATAGATGGCTAAATAGAGAAAGGAGGGGCTTTGTGGGCAAGAACAACAAAGGTCAATGAAACGGAGGCATATGAAAAGATAAAGCTGCCGAGACAGACAGGTACCGGGAGAGGGGAAGTTCTTCTCCAGAGTGATGAACCCCTGGGGTTCATCATCTTGCACACCGAGTAGGCACTCGGTGTATCAGTCTGCAGGCCAGGAGAGAGGCTCAGCTAGGAATGTACTCACCGTTGGAGTGAGCAGCCTATACATAGGAGTTATGGTTATGAACATAGATTAAACTACTTCCCACTTTGGGCTTTAAATGAAAATCTTAACATCCCTTTGAACTCGACAGCTTACACTTGGTAATTACCACAAACATATTTGCGGAAAGGAATGAGCCCTAATACAAACACGTCACATGTCTGTTGGGATGACTTTTCATTTACACACTATAAAGGGACAAACCGCAGTTTTTCATCTTTGTTTTGACAGATGGGAGATAAGAGGTTTCCATGATTACAAATGCAATCACTAATAATTATTACCGTGGCCTAAGGAAAAACTCCAGATCGTTTGTGTAACTAAATTAAATAATTATGGTGCCCTAGAAGAACCCAAAGTCCACTAGTGGAAAGACATCTCGTCTATCAATCTGCATACATTAGGCAGAGAGTATGAAAGACAATTGGGAAAACGAGAGAGCAGAGGAAAATTAATTATAATTATGGAAATGCAGCTTAAAGAACAAAGGCTTAAATATGTAACACAGGTCTAAAGGGAAATAATTCTCACTTAGTAACCACTTAACATTTAAGAAGTCTGCAAGTCTGAAGGAGAAATTGATGGTATTAGACACATTATTTCTTCCTTCTAATTGAGTAATTAGGAGATTGGGATTCCCAAGCATAGATGAATGAAATGATCATGGCCCTTTTCTGTTTGGCTGACCTCTCCAAATGGCCACAGCCTTCACAGGAAGAACTGGAGGATCTAATGAAAAAGACTAGCCATGGATTTTTCTTGAAGGTGATAGGCTTGTTTTACATAATTAAGAGTGAACTCAGCTGGGCAGTGGTGGCGCACGCCTTTAATCCCAGCACTCAGGAGGCAGAGAGAGATAAATTTCTATGGGTTTGAGACCAACATGGTCTACAGAGCAAGTTTCAGAGCAGCCAAGGGTACACAGAGAAAACCTATCTCAAAAAACAAACAAATAAACAAAACAGAGTTGACTTAGCACCTTCTCTCCCACCTAGGTTGCCCACACATGCAGACCTAGGCACTCAGAGGGCCTTTTCATCCCCTTTATTACTATACAGTGTAAATGTCCTTGACAAAGAAAACTCAGCAAAGAAATCAAGGGGCTTCGGTTTCCCAGGCAAATCCCTTCACTGAATTAGATTCCTGAAGAAAAAAAAAGGGGTTGAATCGTCTCAACGTGAATGTTTTATAGACAGATCATTGCTTGGCTCTGACCAATGCAGGTATACAACCTGGCAAGAAAGACACAGTAAATAATGCTGGTATGCTTAGGGACATGAAGTCACCCTAATCTAAAACATTAAAAGACAAAAACAGGCCTAGAGTGGCTCTAGAATCCACAAGCTGCCAGGAGATATGGGAGAGCCCTTCAGAACTCACAGAGCCCGAGACCCTTATCTTGGGTGTCCAGGGTGGCAGAGATGGCAGGCTGAGAGCATGCCTCACTCATGAGATGGTCAGGGGAAGTGCTACAGAATAACTTAGGTGTATTTTAAGGTATAGGCTGATGGAAGTAGCAGCCACTCGAAAGTGAGAGGAGAGGTCTGCAGAGAAGGAACAACCTCATACCCCACCCACCTTTTACAGAGAGAGTCAAGTGAGGAAACATGGGGATAAGAGAAGAAACGCATGGGGCAAATTGCCTTAGTACCTCAGAAGCAAGAAAAGCCAAGTGCTGGAGATGGGACTGGGAAAGGAGAAGAGATCACATTGGAGGGAGACAATGGGTTCTCTACCTCACGGACCCCTGGTGACAGAAGGGTGAAAGTGAAACAAAATATCCAGAAACAGTGTCCTGATCACTCAGCGCCCAATCACATGCAAGCAGATGTCCAGGTAGGGGCTGGAAGAGCCTCTATCTCTTGCCCACATACCAAATCTGACGAACCAGGCTTTCCATCTGAGGAGAAAGGCACAGACAAATGAACTGGCCTTCCTTCAGCCATCAACAGCTAAAATGAAGCTTAGGGTGGAACTGTTCAACATGGTTCAAATTTTTAAAATGAGTTAGACCCTCAGCCAAAAGCAGCCAAACAGAAAGAAGCTGCCTGCCCAAGATGGTGTGATAGGACAAAGCACACCAGGGAAATAAGAAACAAATTCACATGAATTCTACATTAAGTAACGCATGCTCAATAACCCAGTCACAATGAGACATGACTTCTGGAGAAAGGCAAAAAGAAAAAGAATGAAGTTTAAAACTTTAAATACATATAGCATTGAACATTTTATGTATTTCCGAAATATCAAGAATGTTCTCAAATCCCCAAAGATCATAGGACAAATACGTTTCACCTCAGCTCATTTCAAAGTATTATCTTTATCTTTTTAAATTTTGTTGACAGTTTTATACATTTGCATAGTGAGTTTTAGTCTTCTCACCCTCCACCCTCTGTACTCCTAGCTCTGCCTTCTTCTCAACAAGTCCCCTCCCACTTCCATGTCTTCTTTTTGGGTGTGGCCCAGAGCTTAAGCAGCAGTTCTTGCCGGAGGAGTGAGATCATTATGAAGTAAGGGCAACTTATCAGTGGTTACACTGCTGAAGAGCTTGGCTCTCCCTCCTGTAACAACCATTAATTGCAACAGTCCTTCTAGAAGGGGTGGGATCTCATGGGCCCCTTCTCCACCCACAACGGAATGTTGATAGGCCCAATCTTGAGCAGGTCTTAGGCAGATACCCACAGCTATAGTGAGCTCATGAGTGCAAGACTACTACGTCAGAGCCAGAAGACAGAGCTGTGCTTCACACCTCCCCATCATCCGGCTCTTACAGTCTTTCCACCTACTCTTCTGCAAGGCTCCTTAGTTTTGGAAGAAGTGATGCAGCTGTCCCATTTAGGGAATATTTATTCTCAGCATTTCGGCCAGTTTTGTGTTTCAGCCTGGTCCCAGCTCTGGTTACACAGCCTACCCATTCTTCTGCCCCATCTCTGGGTCTTCATTGGAGTTTAGGGAACACCTCTTCAGCTATATCTCCCTACTGGGTCAGGGAATCAGAAGAGTGTCTAGCCAAAGTCAGGCTCCACCAGGCTCTTGTTTACCTCTACTGATCTTCCTTATTTGCATAATGCCCAACATCAATGCAGCAGACCACGTCAGTCAATCTCTGTAACATAAACTTATTTCCTGGTTCTGCTTGGTTTAGGTTCTGACACCATGTGCCATGTTGTACCTATTAAATACAGCTAGCCGCTTTGGGATTATTTAAACCAGCTGATGTTACTGACAATTCTTTTGCTTTTTACTATTTGAAAAAAAAATTTCATAAAATATATTTTGATCATATTCTTTCTCCTCTCCCAACTCTTCCTAGAGCCTCTCCACCTCCCTATCTGTGGGGGACCATCCCACCCCCACTTTTCCCCAGGGTACTCTTGAGCAGGAGCAGCAGAAAATATTAGATAGAAATACAGCTAGAGAAAGAGAGAGACAGAAACACAGAATAGCCTCAGGAGGACCTGGATCCTAATCCATTGGGCCCTGACTGTCTCTGCCAAAGGGCTTTTAAAGGAATGCTAAGGGGTGGAGCAAAAGACCTGCCCTCAGCACAGCCAAGTGCAGACCATCTCAGACACCTGGTGACCATGCCCGTGGTCAAGACATCCCCTAACGCAGCCCTGCTGTGTAAAGCACACTCAGATCTAACTACGAAACCTGTGTGGGCTCCCACACCTACCCATCTAACTTCACATTCTCCCTTTTAAAAAAAAATGGAAATTCAAAGATAGAAAGACAAAAAAAATACCAAAACAAAACAAAGAGCACACAAAAAAACAGAGTCCTTTTGTATTGGCCAACTATTCCTGGGTATGGAGCCTGCCCTGAAGTGTGGTTGGTATAACCTGTGTAACTTCATTGAAAAAAACGTATTTTCTCTTTCCAAGTAGGTACCAATTGCAAATAGCTTCTGGTTAGAGATGGGACTTTGTGTCTGCCCCTGCTTCTGCATGCTGGGGTTATGTCTGGCTTCAATTTTTGCTGTCACCATCTCTGAATTTATATGTGCCCATCATGTCTGGGAGACACTGTTTCCTTGTGAACATCTATGATGAGCTCAGACAGGGGAAGAAAGTGGTACAAATAAATCTAGTTACATAATTCACAGCGGTTATGCTTGGTTGCTGCTCTTCTAGAGAACCAGAGTTCTATTCCAAGCACCCATCTCAGGCGGCTCATAACAGCCTGTGACTCTAGCTCCAGGGTATCCAATAACCTCTCCTGGCCTCTGAGAAGACCCATACACACACATGCACACACACACACACACACATGCACACACACGTGCACATAAATAATGAGGACAAGAGAGAGAGAGATTGGGAACACAAAAATTTGTAGTTCCTAACCGAGTTTCTCTTATAATTGAGCACAGAACTAATTTAATCTACCTAGTAATTTAATCTCAGCTAGTAGACATCTGCCAGCCTTTCCAGCTATCCCATTCCTGCACCAGCAACGTCACAAAGATGAAAGAACAGAGCTCTAATTGGGTTCCTGTTGCTGTGATAAACACCATGACCAAAAGTAACTTTGGGTAAGAAGGACTTATTTGGCTTATACTTCCACGTCACAGTCCATCACTGAGGGAAGCCAAGGCAGGAACTGAAGACAGGAACCTGCAAGCAGGAACGGTGAATCAGAAGCCATGGGGAATGCTGTTTACTGGCTTGCTCAGCTACTTGACTTAGACCGACCCAAGAGTGGCACAGCCTATATCAGGCTGGACCCTCCTATATCAATCATGAAAACACACTACAGACATGCCCACAGGCCAGTCTGCTGGAAGGAATTCCTCATTTGAGGTTCCCTCTTCCCAGGTGACTCCAGCTTGTGTCAAGTTGATAAAAGTTTATCAGCAAACAGATACAGTTCAGAGCAGAGCAAGATGTTCACTGGATTAATCAGTCTCTTCTATTTGGACTATAATTATTCCAAATTGATTCCAGCGAGAATATATTGCCACTATCACCAGAAAGTGAATGTAGGATGTGCTCTATGGACACAGATGTTGCATTTTCAGCTTTTATTGAGAATCTTAGTGCACAGAGTCCTCATTTTAATGCAGTCCTTGCCTCCTGGGAATACTGCTCGCTTCTTTGTGGAAAAAGAAATGTTAAGACATTTGCTCATTCAAGTGGGTGTATTTCAAAAGGCTATTATATGTGTGGAATGATACTTTTCTGTTTGTGGTATAAAGGGTTTTCTCTCTCTTTATCTGGTTTGCTTGGTTATATAAGGATGATCATAAACATAAACAAGATGTCAAGTTGGTAGGCAAAAGTTGATTAGGAAGCACACCTGCTCTAGAAGCCCCTCCCTCCAAATACACATTTCTTCACCACATCTTCCCTGTTGTGTTCTCTCTCTCTCTCTCTCCCTCCCTCCCTCCCTTTCTCTCTCTCTCTCCCTCTCCCTCCCTCCCTCCCATGTTCTGGAATCCCCCAAATACTACTACTAGTACCCCCTTAACATGCAACGGACCAACATGTTCACTGAGTTCACTGTCCCCATCTCCCAAGTGTTGAGTCCCCACACAAACCAACACCCCTGTTCAGTTCACTGCTCCTAACCTGGCCCAATGTTGAGTCCCCACACAGACCATCATGCTCACTAAATTCACTGTTCCTACCTTAGCCAAGGCTTGAGTTCCCACAGACGGAGGAGCAGAGTGCCTTTCAGTTCTTAATCACTGAATCTCTTCAGGCAGAGAAACGATGCCTTACCCTATCAGAAATCAGTTCTTAGTGCTACTACTTGCATTACAAACGAACAGAATCATGGTTCCAACTGGCTTTGATCCTCTTAATCTTGAGAGGGTTTAATATCTCTAAATCCTTTGAGAAGTAATTCTTGAATTGTAAGAAGTAACCGGTTCACATTTTAAGTGCTACACTGCCCCCTTGTGTATCTTGTGTACAGTGAAAAGTCACTCACAAAAAAGTAAAAATTGTAACCTTCTGAAACACTTCAAAGGAATCTAAGACACTAGAACTAGGGAGAGCCTCAAAACCTATCAAGACCAGCATGCTTATTTCACAGAGGAGAATCACATACCTGAAGGATTGTCTCATTTTTCCAGTTCATCCACTACTGGCTAAAGTCAGAGCAAGAACTCTTGAATGGGATACAAAGCTCTCAGGGCCTAGGGGTAGAGTACTTGCCTAGGGCCAGTGGTAGAGTACTTGCCTAGAACTCATCTCTCAGAATGAGAGGATAGCCTGAAAAGGAAAGAAACCTTGGGGTGGTGGAGCCCTGACGATCAGAGTTCAAATATCCAATCTCCATGTCAAAATCTCCAAGATTTAGTTCCCCTATCCACAAAACGGGATGAACTCTTACCAAGATTTCCAAAGGGCTCAGCGGGGCAATGTTCATTATCAAGCCCTGCATGAAGAGGAGTTCCTTGTGACAGCTAACTGCAGTTGTCAACTCGACTGCTTAGAAGATACACCTTTGGCTGTGTCTGTGGGAAAGTTTCCAGAGAGGTTTAACTGAGGAGGAAAGAGTTCCCCTAGATGTGGATTTAACATCCCACCCACTGGAGTCCCAGGATGAGGAAAATTGGGGAAAGGAGAAAACAAGCCAGGCACAAGCATTCATCACTGCTTCTTGGTGTGGAGGTAATGGCACCAGATGCCTCATGCTCTTCCCTGCAAAATAGAAACCCCCCTCCTTTTATTTTTTGTTTGTTTGTTTGTTTGTTTTTGTTTTTTGAGACAGGGTTTCTCTTTTGGAGCCTATCCTGGAACTTGCTCTGTAAACCAAGCTGACCTCGAACTAACAGAGATCCGCCTGCCTCTGCCTCTCGAGTGCTGGGATTAAAGGCGTGCACCACCACCGCCCGGCTTAGAACCTTCTTGATACCATGCTTTCCCCCACATGACAGACTGTGCCCTCAAACTGTGAGCCACAGTATTCCTTCCCTGAAGTACAACAAAAGCAACCAATACTGACCATAATATAACTGGAACATAACTAAAAAACATCAGAACTGCATTCAAGTTGGAAGTGCATTTTATCACTCTGGATGATGACATTTAAAATAAGGAAAACAGCAATGAATGTACAGCATTTCAGCAATACAGAAAACTCCACCTCTTGAGAAAAATAAGCCTTAGCAGAAATTACTGTACAACCAACAACATGCGTGTGCACACAAAACAGTCAACAGGACTCTTGGGTGAGAGTCAGAGGAACACAAGACAGAACTTCTGCAGTAATATCCCAATTCCGTCCCATATCGTCCCTGTTAAGGGTTCTTTACCATGACAGTATCAGGAGAGTCAGGCTAGAGAGACAAGCTGCAATTTAGGGGTTAACTGAGTGATACCTGTGTCACCCTCTGCCATCATTTCATCTGCACTTCCTTGCTTTACTTGTAAAATAAAGTCACCTCTGCCAGGTCACAACAGGAACCTTGAGGAAAGCACAGCTACTGGACCCAGTGTGTGACGCTGCACCTGTCATACACTCAATTTTAAAGTAATGATACACATTAAATCTGTTACCAAAATGAGGAAGAAACCCAGGCATAAAAAGTTGAAAACAGACCTAGATAGGATGTTTAACTAAGCAACACCTACGTTTCACGAAAGCTCTCTACTTCCCTCTATATCTCCTTGGGCTTCCGACGGACACTGGGCCACAAATTCCAGTGCCCCAGAAATCTTTGTCTCACAAATAAATTCCTCCCGTGGGAATCCTGATAGCAGGATGGACAAAGCTTATCGATGACTCTGAGCCACTAAATAAGCAGCTTTCAGCTGGGTTAAAGGCAGTGGCTGAAGATAATGTTTATTTGTCAAGAAAATGACTAATATTGATTACTCTCTGCTCAGCTACAGTAATCCACCCAGCGGACAAGCTGAAGTGTGCCAGACAGCTCTATTCTGTTTTCCTGTGTGACAGGTCAAGTCTTCAAACCCCAAAGGACAGCAACATAAGCGAGTGGACTTCTTCTTAACGAGTTACTAGAACAGACTGGCCATCAGCACACTTTAACATTTGAATTTGGAAGTAATAAGCACTGAATGGTGAGCCTCAAATATTTACTGAACACTTCACTTCTATGGGCCCAGCCCCAAACGGTTACAAACATCAGAAAGGTGTGTTACTGGAGTCAACCAGAGCAGAAAGGCTGGGAAGTAGGAAGGGAGAACACCATTGCTGTGTTTGAGGTGGTTCACACTGCTAACAACTATGGGTCATGAGTCCGGATGGAATGTTAAGGTAATTAACCATAAGCAAGTAAACTCAAGCTCTTGATTCAATCCAACAATGAGACTATATTTGCATCCAGAACAGTACAATAAAGGTACTGTCAGAAACCAAAGGGGAGTTCCAGCTACGTAAATACAGCAGTCAGCTCACCATGAAACACACTGTTGTCCACCAGAAAATGCCTGCGGTACTGCACACAGCCCCTCGGCTCGGCGTTCCAGTAGCTCATTGTGGGAGGATTTCTGGCACAGCATCAAAACCAAATTGCCCTGTCAAGAGGAACAGAATGAGACAAAAATGAAGAAAACGGCAGCCACACGCTCACACTGGTAGCACAATGCCATTGGTTGCCTAGCATTGGGGCAACACACAGGGCTACAATTTGGAGCTGGACTCCTCCAGGCCCTGACAAATTTCCCACAAATCTGCCCAGGACCTGAATGTCTTTTTTTTTTTTTTTTTTTTTTTTTAATACCAAAACAATAACTTCTTCCAACAGCATCATTCTGGACTTAGTTACTGCTTTCTGCTAAAGAAAGAAATCTATCATTAAGCAAGTTTCAGGACCGCTTATGTGCTCCAGGTCTGACTTACATTCCATCGGGACCCCCAACTTATGGTAAGTTTCCATAAGTTTCACTAGCAGGTGGTTCATCATTTCAACTTCTGACTTTAGTGTTGGTACCATCCTGGCAAGTTATGTAACAACCCATGAAATGTTAGAAATTATTACAATGTCGGTGTGGGTGCAGATACGCCAGACCACAGCAAAGTTTGCTGGCCTTCTTTTGCTTCATTGCAGCTATCTATTTAGGGCCACTAATCCCCGTTTCCACCCAGGCTTCCATGTAACTAGAGCCCGGCCAGGCCTCCAGCACTGTGAACTCACGGCACCTGCTGAGATTCCCACCTCTGCAGAGAGCAAGGACGTGAAAAGCCGAGATCTGAGCTGATGACTTAAGCTGCGAAAGCCGATGTGCAGAACCCTGAACAAGGCCCGCTTTGTTCACGAGATCTGGCTAAAGTGACTTTTCAGAATTCCAGCCTCCTTTCTGTTCATAGAGCCAGAAAAACACAAGCAAGGCTGGGAAGAAGCAGAGCGCAAGGGTTTTGTCATCTGCCCCACTGTCACAGTCTAGAGTTCTGTAAGTGTACCCCAAATTTAAGTCAGTGGCTCGCTGAAAGAAGCAAGCTATCACAGTGCTGTCTGTCACTGGGACAGCCAGTGAAGGCTCCTGGAGCAAACTCCCACAAAGCGGGTCTTATCTACACTCAGCCTACCTGCCTCTCCACACAAGGCTAGACAAACAGACAGACAGACAGACAGACACACACACACACACACACACACACACACGCCCCTTCTTCTTACCTCACTCCTACAGTTTAGAATGATTCTCCTGTTCTGTGAGCCTGAGGCAGTCAGAACATCACGTGGGAGCATCGAGAGACATGGGAGAGGGCAGCTGACTACAGAGACGACCCTACCTGCGTCCTCCAAAAGCAACCCTTCATATTATACAGACGGCATATCGCAAGTACTCCTAGTTACATAAGTAATGTGGGAAAAGGCTGAGAGTGTAGCTCATAACTAGAGCATGTGCTTAGAAGTGCACGGCCCTGAATTTAATACCTACACCGTAGATAAATAAGCAGAACACAATTAAACGGGTTATTAATTTTTTTAGAAACTGCCAGAGCTGATGGTATTGAAATCTGCCAGTTTTCTTTCTAGCCACCCCCCCACTTCCCTAGAATAACTACTTTTTAAAAATATTTGTCATTCCAGCTATACACAAATATACAATTTTGAAGTCCTCTATATTATTAGGGATACTGCCTTTTTCCAAGAAAGTAATTTTTAATAATTAACGTAGTATTGTCCAATTATAAAAAGTGTTCTTGCCACTCCTAGCATAAACACGTTAATTTACATGGAATGAAAAAGAAGACCCTGTCTACACTCACGCTCCTTTTTCCTTGCTAATTCAATTCTGTGGTTCTGTTATTATCAGATTTTCCCCCTATACCCAACCCATTGCTGTAAAAGCACAAGGAAACCCTAAGGTGTTTATAGTTAGCAAAGCAGCTACATGTGCAGGGCTCCCATCCAGACCTAATTAATCTTCGGAGACAGGTACCGTTATCTCTTTCTACCACACCAAAGAGGAGAAGATGCTATTAGGGAGACTGATTTGTTTATATGCCAGAAAAAAGGCAGAAATACAACCTTCAATCATATCTTCAGATTCCAAACTCAAGTTTCTAACCGTGATAGGCCGTAAGGAACTAGGTCGTGAGATGATGTGAAGGTTTTGAATACGTCCTGTAGCCATTCATGAGAGTTCATGCCTATAATCCCAGAATTTGGAAGGTTGAGGCCAGGGGATACTGTGTTCAAGGTCATCGTAGGGTACATAGTGAAATCCTGTCCAAAATAATAAATAAATGTGGGGGGGGGAGGTCCTGCAAATTCACAAGGATTACAGCTAAAATACTGGGTTCAGTGACTCTCTTCCAAGATAAGAACATTGCAAAGGCCCTAGCCAGCTTCTCTGTTGCTGACTGAACACTGACCAAACCAACTAGGGAAGGAAAGGGTTTACTTTATTCTAGCTTACACTCTACTGTCCATCACTGATAGAAGCCACGGCAGGAATCTAGAGGGAGGAACTCAATAGAGACCACAGAAGAACACTGCTTACTGGCTTGCTTCTGCTCAGCTAGTTAGCTTCCTTATAAAAACCCAGGGCCAGGCTGGAGAGATGGCTCAGTGGTTAAGAGCACCGGCTACTCTTCCAAGTTCAATTCCCAACACCCACATGGCAGCTCACCACTGTCTATAACTCAAGCTCCAGGAGTTCTGACGCCTTCACACGGAAACACATGCAGGCGAAACACCTATGCACATAAAATAAAAATAAATAATTAAAACAAAAAACAAAAACAGGGCCTAGGATGACACTACCTACCCACAGAAGCAAGGCCCTCCATCAGTTAGGAATCAAGAAATGCCCATAGACATGCCCATAGGCCAGTCTGATGGAGGCACTCCTTGGTTGAGGTTCCCAGGTGTGTCAAGCTGGCAGTTTAAAACCAGCCTCACAAAAAAAAACAAACCCACAACATTGTTTAATCTATTCCCTCTCACTTCAGCATTAGAGAATTTAGCCACTGAGTTGTGATGAAGCCCTGGTTAAGTATTCCAGCCACGGATATGTGCTGTGATCTCAACATTTGTGTTCCCCAAGTTCCCATGTGGAAATCTTTAAATTGTGATTTCAGAAGGTGATGCATTGGGGTGCTAGCCTCCCTGGGGTTCCTGTCTTTATGTAAGAGGCATCAGAGCATACAGCATGTGAGGATACACCAAGAAGTCAGCAGTCTGCAACTGGAAGAGGGCCCTCCCTAGACACCAAATCTGACTTGATTCCTAGCCTGCAGAATTGTATTTCTGTTATTTGTAAGCCACCTTGTCATTTTGTTATAATGACTCAAATGGATTGACAGCATGAGAATAAATGAACATAGTCCAGGGCTTCAAGTCTTACAGGTGAAGCCTGCAAAGTCCTTGCTATCCAAGCATGAGGTCCTGAGTTCAATCCCCAGAACCTACATTTAAAAAAAAAAAAAAAAAAAAAAAAAAGGTGTGGTGGCAGGACACATGTAATTCCAGGGCTGGGAAAGCAGAGACAGGAGGACCCTGAGATTCACTAGTGAGCTAGCCTACTCTACTCAGTGAGCTCAGGGCCAGTAAGAGGCCATGTCTCGCCGGGCGTTGGTGGCGCACGCCTTTAATCCCAGCACTCAGGAGGCAGAGGCAGGCGGATCTCTGTGAGTT
>CABHPR010110223.1:0-10386 GCA_902168415.1 Peromyscus melanophrys
GGCGTGGCCAGGGGCGCGCATGCGTGTGGCGTGCTTGCTGGTTTAACCCGCGCTCAAGGGCCGGAAAAGCGCGAACAGCTTCGAGGCCTGGGTCTCTACAGAAAAGAAGCCATTGCTCTCCACAGCCACGAGGAGTCCAGGGTGGGGTTCGTTAGGAGAGAAGAGGGTGAGGCACCACTCCCCCACCCTGTCCCCACCAGCCGTCCCCACCTCGTCATTCAGCCTCCTGGGCCCTCCTCAACTGTTTGAGTTGCCCCCCTGCCTTAGGCATCCCCTCAGGAGTAGACCCCCACGCTGAAAGCTCTTATGAATTATGTCCCGCCAGAAGCAGGCCCTTCGACTTCTCTGGGTGCCCTCACCCCATGCCTTACGTCTTTCATGTTTTTGAGACGAGGTCTCATGTAGCCCAGGCTAGCCGCAATCTTAGGAAGTTGAGGATGACCTTGAGCGCCTGGTCTTCCTGCCTCCACTTTCTCAATTTTGGAGTTACAGACCTTCACCACCATGCGAGCTCCTCTTTCCTGCCCTCCTTTACTATTTCCATTTCCCAGGTCTTGTGTACCTCGCCGAACCGTGGTTATCCTCTCGGTCCCAAATCTCATTCTAGTCTGTCAAGTTCCTCAGTTGCTCATGATCTTGTTCCCAACTTCCATTTTTTTTGTGTTGTTCTTTTTGAGACACTATCTGGCTGTGTAGTCTTAGCTGGCTTCAAACACATGATGCAAGGGGGATGAATATATCAGGTAGCATCCTACTTGGTCCATCATTCATTCATTCATTCATTCATTCATTCTGTTCCTTCTTTGTTGGCTTGTTTCTCGAGACTAGGTTTCTCTGTGTAGCCCTGGCTGTCCTGGAACTTGCTTTGTAGACCAGGCTGGCTTCGAACTCACAGAGATCTGCTTGCCTCTGCTTCCCAAGTGCTGGGGTGAAAGGTTTGTGCAAACACCACCTGGCTTATTTATTTTTAATATTTAATATTACACACACACACACACACACACACACACACACACACACACACACACACGGTACTGGCCACTGAGTATAGGAACCTAGGCTCATGTAGTTGTTAAGCAGGTGCTCTATTACTGAACTGTATCCCAGCTTTTATTTTTTCAGTGCTTAGGGTTTCATGTGTGCAAGTTCAGACTTTTTTTCTTGTAAAATTTATTTTAAGTGTGTGTGTGTGTGTGTGTGTGTGTCTATGTGGGAGTATGGGGAATGTGATTGCAGATGCCTGCAATAGCCAGAAGAAAACATCAGATCCTCTGGAGCTAAAGTTAGGCTGTAGGGCTCATCTGAGATGGGTGCTGGGAACTGAGCTTGGTCCTTTGAAAAAGCATTGAGTGCTCTTAACTGCTGAGCCAGCTCTTTAATCCCCTAAAACACAGGCTTTTTAAATTTTTTATTTTTAGACAGGGCCTGTGTTACTTAGGTTGGTTTTGAATTCACTCTGTAGCCCAGGCAGGCTTTAAACTTCTGATTCTTCTGCTTTACCCTTCTTGAACAGATGGGATTAGAGGCCTGCACAACCAGGCCTGGCCATTATCTTTTAACTGTTTTTCCATGTTCTTATTCCCTCTTACTTTGTCCCCATTTCCTGATCTCTTTTCCTATTAACTATCACTACCTGGACCTCATTTTTTACTCCTGTGGCCCGGCCTTTTCCAGTGGCTCTCTGTTCACTTCTTTTTCTCATCTCTCTAAATAGTATTCTTTCTTTGCCCTGACCATCTTTTCCCACTTAGCTACTGTCCCTGATTTATCTGCATCTGATGACCACCATGCTTTCTAGGCCATCATGGACCCTCGGGGACCGGTCTCACAGCCTTTCCAGCAGCTTGAGAAATCTGGTCGTATCCGGCGTCGCAAAACTAGGAGGGAGCGAAACAAGGCCCTGGTGAGTGGCTATCGGCCATTGGCCCGTCAGGATCCTCCCGTGTCCAGTCGGGATCCATCTGTAATCCTCCAGGATCCTGTGGCGTCTGCAGCCCCCAAGCTTGTCGTCATAACTCAAGGCAGATTGAGCCGGGAGCACCGGGGTCTCTTCAACCATGAAGTGAAATCCCTGGATGTGGCCCGGCTGCTTAACAGTGGCTCCTTGGAACCATGTACCCCCCCACTACCCACAAAGTCCTCCTGCAGCCCAGGCAGAGTCCAAGAACCAGCCTTAGAGTCAAGAGGCAAGGAAAACCAGGTACCGGGAGGTGTAGACTCAAGCCCACCAAGTTCCCCAGAGCTCCCTGTGTTGGGACGACTGCTGGAGGAGCTGCAGTGCCAACTGATTCTGCCACAAGCCTTTCCCACGAGGGACCTAGTGCAGGAGTCCAGAGATGCCATCCTAAGAACCTTACAAGGCTGCCATGGCTGCGTGCCTGATCTTGCCCTGGTGCTCCGAGGTTGCCAGTCACCCTTGCCTGGTGAGTCCACTTCCTATCCCCCATCCTTCCCTTTCACTTCTCTGCTGTGGTTCAACTGATCTCCATGCTTCTTTCTTCTGTGCCAGAGACGAAGCCTAGGGTCCCCGAGAGACGGAGGAAGACACCTTCTGGTATGGATGTTCCTGACCATGCTCCAAGGGAGGGGAGGCAAAGGACTCAACAGGGGACAAAGGGGATTAACTTTGCCGTGCCTCATACTTGCAGCAGCAACCCTTCACACAGGGTCAGCCTGGTGCCACCTACAGATCACCAGCTGCCAATCTTGCCCTCAGTATCTTCACCATCTGGGGTAGCTTGTGGTCCCCCAACAGCTTTTGATATGCTGAAAAGCATCTGGCTCATAGCCACACCACCCCAGCCCCAGCCCCGGGATGTCTGTCCACCTCAACCCCTACCTCAGCCACCATCACCCTTGTTGCCCCAAACATCTGGCAATAAGGACTTGGACTGGAGCCCCGACCCTCCTGCCCCACTGCTCAGCCTCTCCTGGGTGGTGACTCAGAGAAGTCCAGAGTCTTGGTCCTTCCCCCCAATGAAACTATACTGAGGAGACTATGGGTAGGGCTGGAGGGCAGGTATCCCATACTCCCAGTCACCTCAATAAAACACTGTCTTGGTCCTCTTGATTTTCAGTGAGTTGCTGTCTCAGGAAAGCAGCTTTTTAGTTTTGTTTATTTTTTGGTTTTGTTTTATTTTATTTTTTTGGGGGGGGCTGTTTTTGTTTTCTGAGACAGGGTTTCTCTATGTAACCCTGGCTGTCCTGGAACTCACTCTGTAGACCAGGCTGGCCTCAACTCAGAGATCCCTCTGTCTCTGCCTCCGGAGTGAAAGCAGCTTTCCTTAGGTCTGAATTCTAAGGCCAAGATGGAGAAGTATATGACTTGTTACCTTGCTGGAGCCTGAGGGACCAGCAAGCCTCTCAGTGCTTGGGTGGTGGAGACAAGAGGGCTAAGAGTTCACAGTTATCCTTTGTTTGAGCCAGCCTGGACAATGAATCCAATGAACCCCAACAAAACGAAACAACTCTCTCCTCTAATACACACAGTAAATTAATAATTATCCCAGTCACATGGTAAAGACCTCACACAAAGTTTTCCCATGCATTTGCTGCCCCCCCCCCGTGTGTGTGTGTGTGTGTGTGTGTGTGTGTGTGTGTGTGTGTGTGTGTGTTTTGAAATAGTCTCCCTGTGGTAGCCCTGGCTGACCTGAAACTTGCTATGTAGACCAGACTGGCTTAGAATTTGGGGCACTCCACCTCCGTTTCCCAAGTGCTGGGATTAATTGCTTGTACCGTATCTCACCCCAGGAATGATATTTGCCACTTTGGGAATGTAATCTAGGACCATGCACATGCTAGGCAAGCACACTACCACTGAGCTACATCCACAGCCAGAAAGCTTTTTGTTTGTGGCTCTTTGTTTTTAAACAGATTCTCACTATGTGGCCCTGGCTGGCCTGGAGTTCAATGCATAGACAGACAAGTCTGGCCTTGAACTCACAGAGAACTGCCTGTCTCTGCCTCCCAAGTCCAGGGGTTAAAGGTGTGCGCTACCACCACCCGACCAGAAAGCTTTTTAAATGGCATTTTGAGCAGCAGTGAATTTTCTGCAGTGGAGGGTGAAGGATGAAGCTAGGAATGTTGGAGTCTGAGAAGAAAAATCAAATTGGACTCTGCCGCTGGACGGCCTTCCCAGGGCTCTCAGTTGCCCCCATGGAAAATGATAGGATTAATAGCAGCTTGGGAGGGAGGAGGAAGCTACACTGAGGCTTTGGCCTAGGTTTTCTGGTGGGGAAATGGCAAAGCCAAGATTTTCACCCTGGCAGCTGGTGTGCTAGCTCCTAGATACCTCTCACACTGCTGTCTCAGGGCAGCTGGGGTTCACACCGTAGGGGTGGGGCAGGCAGCCATGGTGGGTTTGTTAGAGTGCCTTACCATGTGTGTGACCCAGAACAATGTCTCACTATGTGTCTATGGGCACTTGACAGGGTTTGTGCACTCTAGGGAATGGGTAATAGAATAATTTGGGATCTAAACTGGGTGGGAGTGGTCAGGGCAGAGTTCACTTTTCTGGGTTGTGGGCATCCTGAAGTCTGCAGTCTGGAGGATGCCCTGCTTGTGGGAATGTGAGTTCAGTTTAGGACACACATCTTGAGGTGTCTTGGAGACTCCTATAGAAGAGAACCAGAGCTGGGGCGAGGTGACAAGAGAATGGGAAACGGTGTTCTCTCTCGGGTGGGAAGGGTAGAAGACAGTTTGGGTTCGTCCCGGAGGTGGGCGCGGAGACCGCTGAGTCCGGCGGCCCCTTTAATCGGGGGCGCGCGTTGGCCACCCCGCGCGCTCTCGTCACCGGGCCGGAGCAGGAGCGGGAGCCGAAGCCGAGCCGAGGCCAGAGCGGGAGGAATGGAGTCCTCGCGCGCGCCCGCGCTGCGCCGCTTGCTGCCGCCGCTGCTGCTCCTGCTGCTGCCACTGTCCCCCCGCGCCCGGGCCAAGTACGTTCGGGGCAACCTCAGCTCCAAGGAGGTGAGCGCATCGAGCCATCCCCTAGTGTTCCCGGGCCGCGGGACCCAAGAGGGGAGGATACCGCCCCGCCCCCTGCGCCCCTCCCGGGCCGGGGCCTGGGTGGCGGGGGACTGGGATAGGGCGGAGGCTGCGGGCTGGGGGTTGCATTGTGGTTGTCGAGGTCAGGCTAGGTGGGGAAGGGTCGGTTGGGAGCATAGCTGCACCGTGGTGGTGCTGTGGTGCTGAAGGGACAGCACCCCTCACTCCACCAAGTGGAGGTCGCCTGGCCTGCTCAGGACCAGCAGGGAAGGTTCAGAAGACTCCTCAGGATGACATGGTCTGTGGGGCCACCTGAGAGAGAGAGAAGAGAGAGAGAGAGAGAGAGAGAGAGAGAGAGAGAGAGAGAGAGAGACAGAGACAGAGACAGAGAGAGAGACAGAGAGAGAGACAGAGAGAGAGACAGAGAGAGAGACACAGACAGACAGAGACAGAGAGAGAGACAGAGAGAGAGACAGAGAGAGAGAGACACAGAGAGACAAAGAGAGACAGAGACACAGAGAGACACAGAGACAGAGACAGAGAGACACACAGAGAGAAACTGGGGGAATGCAGCTGAGAAAGAGTCCAGGACAGATGGTGGCAGGAATGTGCACCTGGCCATCCATGGTCTTTTTCAGTGTGTCTGGAAGATGGGGAGGAGGAGGGAAGGAAACTTGAGGGACATCTGAGAGGGAAAACCAGGGAGGCAGGAATTTGGACACACAGCAAATGGATCTGGAAAGAATTCTGGAGGCGACTTAGCCGCCTTGTGGTATTTGGGAAGCCAAATAGCCCTGGGTAGGGAAGGAAAGTTGAGGGTCTCTGGGTGGGGTCGAGCTGAGTTCTTGAAGAACTCAGATTTCACTGGGTCATTTTGCCAGGACTGGGTGTTCCTGACAAGATTTTGTTTCCTCTCCGATTATGGCCGACTGGACTTCCGATTCCGATACCCGGAGGTGAGTCTCCCTAGCCACAGTCCTGAGGCTGGACACTACCTTGGCCCTCCAAGGCAAAAGCTGTCCAGTTTCCCGTAAACACCCCCAACCCGCCAAATCTCTGGGTCTCCAGGCCAGGTGCTGTCAGAACATCCTCCTTTATTTCGACGACCCCTCCCAGTGGCCAGCTGTGTACAAGGCAAGGGACAAGGTGAGGGTTGTGAGGAGTGTGTGGGGCCTGTGTGGAGGGGCAGAAAGCCACAGCCACTCAGAGGGTGACCATGTCCCTCCCCTGCCTAGGACTGCTTGGCCAAGGAGTCTGTGATCAGGCCGGAGAACAACCAGGTCATCAATCTCACCACTCAGTATGCCTGGTCAGGCTGTCAGGTTCGAGGGGGCACACAGGGCCTAAAGGTGGGGGGTTGGTGGCACCAAGGACAAGGCTTCAGCCTCCTGCCTTCTCCCCAGGTGGTGTCAGAGGAGGGAACTCGCTACATGAGCTGCTCCAGTGGTCGCAGCTTCCGCTCTGTGCGTGAAAGATGGTGGTACATTGCACTCAGCAAGTGTGGGGTAAGGAGTTGGGGCAGCATCTGGCTTTTTTCTCCTCTTTCCCTTCCTCTTTCCCTTCCCTACCTGCCTGGAGCCCTCCTTAGACCTCTCCACTCCCCACAGGGAGATGGGCTGCAGCTGGAGTATGAGATGGTCCTTACCAATGGCAAGTCCTTCTGGACACGGCACTTCTCAGCTGATGAATTTGGTGAGCAGATATTGGAGGAACAGGCCAGAATGGAAGCCACGAGTGGGTAGAGATGCCCACTCAGAAAGCCTTCTCCTACCCCTCCCATTGACTTCTAGGGATCCTGGAGACGGATGTGACCTTTCTCCTCATCTTCACCCTCATCTTCATCCTCTCTTGTTACTTTGGATGTGAGTACAATATATGTGGTGGGAGGGTTAAGAGAAGTGGGAGAAGCCGGGCGGCGGTGGCACACGCTTTTAATCCCAGTACTCGGGAGGCAGAGGCAGGTGGATCTCGGTGAGTTCGAGGCCAGCCTAGTCTACAAAGCAAGTTCCAGGATGGCTAGGGCTACACGGAGAAACCTTGTCTCAAAAAAAAAAAAAAAAAAAAGAAAAAAAGAAAAATAGAGAGCAGCAGGAGAGAATTTATAGGGAAATACCCCTCCCCCACTTGTGTACAGCTTTTCCCGTTTCCTTCTTAGATTTGCTGAAAGGCCGACAGTTACTTCATACAACTTATAAAATGTTCATGGCTGCAGCAGGAGTGGAGGGTGAGGTTTGGAAGTATTCCAGATTTTGGGTTCTCTGAGAAGACAGCCTGGGGAGGAGGGCATGGACTCCTGGGTCTGAGGGAGGAGGAGGTCCATCTGCACTCTTGGGTCTGGGGAAAGTGATGTTGTTGTCTGGCCTGATGGGTCTGAGGGAGGAGAGGCTGGGGCCAAGGCCTCCATAGTTTCCTAGCAGGGCTCAGAGATTCTAGACTTCTGATGGGGGGGGGGGGGCAGAGGGTCTGACATTGGATCATTGTGCTAGAGGATGGTGATATCCCAGAGCTGCTTTTTGTCTTTTCCTTTCTCGGTCTCTCATCTCTCCCAGTCCTGAGCCTCCTGTTCTTCTGCATCTACTGGGGCCAGTACGCCACAGATGGTGTTGGCAATGGGAGCCTGAAGATCTTGGGTGAGAATAGACAGGAGCCGAGGGAGGGCAGAAACCTCACCAGGGGTCTGCTGCCCTCTCTGAGCTTATGCCTGAGCTGTCTTCCCTTCCCTTCCCAGCCAAGCTGCTCTTCTCCTCCAGCTTCCTCATCTTCCTGCTCACACTCATCCTTCTGGGGAAGGGATTCACGGTGACACGGTGCCCGGGCAGGGATCGCTCAATGGGTGGCTGGGCTGGGGAGCAGGGCAGGGAGGTGGAGGTGGGGTGTGTGGCAGCTCCCTCCTCCCTGACAGCATCCACCCTGCTGTCTCCCCTCATGGGCTGCTTGCCAGAGGCCGCATCAGCCACTCGGGCTCCGTGAAGTTGTCTGTGTACATGACCCTGTACACTCTCACCCACGTGGTGCTGCTCATCTATGAGGCAGAAGTGAGTGTCCAAGGCTCCTGCCAGCCCCTCTCCTTCCTACCCTGTCTACTGCCCCTCCCACAGAGCATCCACTCTCCCACTCTGAGTTTCTGCCTTCCCATCTGTCTTTCAGTGATTCCTCCCTCTTCACCATTTCTGATTAGCTTTCCTCCTCCTCATCTCTCACGGTCTATCACTGTTAAGCTCCATGTCGAAGAGTCAGAGACCTCGTTCTATTTAAGCTCCCCCACTTCCTAGCTGGTCACTCCCACCCTACTATGGGCTTGTTTCCTCCTGTGAAAAGTTACAGGGATCTTAGCTGCCTTCAAGGCTCTTTAGAGGCTCTATGTCACCTGTGTGGGGTGACAGTAGGGCATCCTTCATTGTGTCACTGTGGATGGAATAAGTCACACATGGTATGAGTTACAGCTGCAGGCTCCTTATGTATCTATGTAGAATTCTAGCCCCATCCCTAGCTGTCCCGATACTTCTGGCTTGGCCCTTATCTCTGTCCCTGTCCCTGTCCCTGGTGCCCAGGTGTAGGATCCAGGCTCAGAGGCCAGGGCTATGACAAACCCTGTCTTGTGGGTCCAGTTCTTTGATCCAGGCCAGGTACTGTACACATATGAATCTCCGGCTGGTTATGGGCTCATCGGGCTGCAGGTGGCAGCCTACGTGTGGTTCTGCTATGCTGTTCTGGTGTCCCTTCGTCACTTTCCTGAGAAGCAGCCCTTTTATGTGCCCTTCTTTGCTGCCTATACTCTCTGGTGAGACATGGTGGGGGCCCTCAACCTGCCTCTTCCCACAACCTAGAGCGTTATTAGAAAGGAAAACGGGATTTCAAGAGAAGTGGTTGGAGCTGGGCAGTGGTGGCACACACCCTTAGTCCTAGCATTTGGGAGGCAGAGGCAGGTGAATCTCTGAGTTTGAGGCCAGCCTGGTCTACAGAGCAAGTTCTAGGACAGCCAAGGCTACACAGAGAAATCTTGTCAAAAAAGGAAAAAAGACAAGTAGTTGTTACCTAGAAGCTCTTACTTCCTAGCTCTAAGATCTAGAAAAAAGTTACTCTCCCAAATCTCCCAAAGTAAAATGGTGAGAAAGTTTTTGTTTTGTTTTGTTTTTTTTTTTAAGTCAAGTTGGGTGATGGTTGCAGCACATGCCTTTAGTCCCAGTACTGGGGGGGTGGAGGGGAGGGCAGAGGCAGGCAGATCTCTGTGAGTTCGAGGCCAGCTGATCTACAGAGTAAGTTCCTGGATAGCCAAGGCTACACAGAGAAACCCTGTCTCAGAAAACAAAACAAAACAAAACAAACAAACAAACAAAAAACGTGGGAAAATCTCAGCAGTTTAGAGTGCTCAATGCTTTTCCAGAGATTCAAGTCGGTTCCTAGCACCCACACAGGGCTGTTCACGATGACCTGTAACTCCAGCTCCAGATCCTATGCCATCTGAAGGCATCTGCATACATGTGGCACACAAATGCACACACACACACACACACACACACACACACACACACACACAGTGATAAATAAAATCTTTAAAATAAAACTCCAAAGCCGGGCAGAGGTGGCACACGCCTTTAATCCCAGCACTCGAGAGGCAGAGGCAGGCGGATCTCTGTGAGTTCGAGGCCAGCCTGGGCTACAGAGTGGGTTCCAGGAAAGGTGCAAAGCTACACAGAGAAACCCTGTCTCGAAAAACCAAAATAAATAAAACTCCAAGCCCGAAAAACAAAAACAAGCAAACAAACAAAAACCCAACCAACCAAACAACAGTGAAAAAACAAACAAACAAACAAAACCCAAAACGAACAAAACCCCTCAGTTACTATTATCCAACAATGTTAATATAAAGTAGGCAGATTCCAAGCCAGACTGCCTGGGTGCAGACCCCAGCTTTGAAGCGTCCAAGATGTAAGATGTCAGACAAGGCCTTTGCTTTCTCTTCTGCTGTTGGAACTGGAAACCATGCTTGTTTCCTGGACTCAGTGTGAGAGTTAAATGAGTTCATATATGTAAAATGTTTGGAAATATACAGTTAAGTCCTTAATTGTTACTGTCATTCATTAATTCAGCCACGGGATATCTATGGATGTCCTATCAGACGCCAGGGTTGGGGTGGTGTGGAGCTGAGTTAAATTCAGCCTAGACTTTGCCCACTGGAATTTCAATATCTGGCTTTCAAAGGCTACCCTGGCCATTCTCCAGTTTGGGATCTGCTTGGGGCCTGTGAGTGATGGCAGGGGAGGTGGGGACAAGGGATAGAGTGGAGAGCAGAGGTAGCTATCTATTCTAAACATCCCCTGCAGGTTCTTCGCTGTTCCTGTCATGGCCCTGATCGCCAATTTTGGGATCCCGAAGTGGGCCCGAGAGAAGATCGTCAATGGC
>CABHPR010110224.1:0-14744 GCA_902168415.1 Peromyscus melanophrys
GTCTGTGCAGATGTGTGTAGGTCTGAGGTCAACACCAGGTGTCTTTAACCACTCTCTACTTTACTTTCCTGAGACAGGCTCTCTCACTGAACCTGGAGCTCACCAGTTCTCCTAGGATGGCTGGCTGCCGAGTCCTTAGAGGGTGCGCTGCCACACCTAGCTTTTTACAGGGTCCTGGGGATCAGAACTCAGGTCATTATTATGCTGGCAGAGCAAACACTCTACCAGCTGAGCCATCTTCTCGGCCCATGTTTTATTTTGTAGAAGTTGGAGATCTGCTTGATCATCTGAAAAATGGCAGAAAGTTGGTCCTACCAATGTCCCTAACGTTAGTGTAAAATGGTCTAAATGCTCTCTGGAGAAGAAGTGATATTTAGTCAGATGTAAAGTACTGTACCATCTGAGCATGGTGGCACTCGCCGGTAACCCCAGTACTCAGGAGGCCAAGGCAGGAGGATCACGAGTTCCAGGTCAGCCTGGGCTGTAACTTGAGACCTTTTGTTAAAAACAAAGCAATGCAGGGCTGGAGAGACCGCTCAGCGGTTAAGAGCACTGGCTGTTCTCTCAGAGGACCCGGGTTCAATTCCCAGCACCCACATGGCAGCTCACAACTGTCTGTAACTCCTGTTCCAAGGGACCTGACACCCTCACACAGACATACATGCAGACAAACACCAACGCACATGAAATAAATTATTTTAAAAATGTAGTCTCCTAATTTCTCTATCATGAAGGAGGAAGGGAGAGGCCACAGACAGCTCAGTAACACAGCGTACGTTTGGTTGCACAAGGTGAAGGGAAGGAGAGGAAGAGGAGGAAGAGAAATCGTTTGTTTTCGGTCTTCCCTTTCTGTTTTATGTACACAGGTGAGTTCGTCATTGTATTGTCTGCCTGTCGTCAGGCACCACATATACGCAGAGCCCTCGGAGTCCAGGGAGGCCACTGGATGCCTTGGGACCAGAGTTACAGAGGACTGTGAGCTGCAACATGGGTGGTGTTGGGAAAAGAACCGGGTCCTCAGGAAGAGCAGCCTGTGCTCTTAAGCACTGAGCCATCTCTCCAGCCCCGCTTTTGTTTTATGAGACAGTCCTGCTATGCCTCATATTTGCAATCCTCCAGTCTCAGCCTCCTAAGTGCTGGGGATAGTTATGCACCACCACACTTGGCTCACCTTTTTTTGAAACAGGACTTGCTAAATAAATAGCCCATGTGGGGAAACTGTATATAAAATAAATGCTGTGTGTCACTCATTAGCCACATGGGGAAAGGTCCGTAGTTTTCATCACATTCTCAAAAGAACACCCAATTTAAAAAACAAAAACCGCCGGGCAGTGGTGGCACTCACTGTTAATCCCAGCACTTGGGAGGCAGAGGCAGGTGGATTTCAGTGACCTCAAGGCCAGCCTGGTCCATAAAGTGAGTTCCAGAACAGCCAGAACTACACAAAGAAACCCTGTCTCAAAAAACAAAACAAAACAAAAAACAAACAAACAAAAAAGCCCAACCCAACAGTTAAGAGCCTCTCTTTTGTTGTGTTTTGAGACAGAGTGTCACGTCACCAAGACTGGCCTCAAAATTCTGATCCTCTTGCCTCTGGTCCTTTTACTGAACAGATATATCTGTGTTGGGACTATAGGCATTGTTAGGATTCTGCTCTCATTCCTCGGGGTCTGGCGTCTTAGGGCATCAGCAAGCGCTGGCGACTACGCCTGTGGTCACGCAATCCCCGCCTTAAAAAGCCAGATGCGGACCCCCACCCATCTCTCTCTGTTTCCTCTCTGCTCTGCTCCGCTCCACCATCTTTCTCTCTCACCAGGCCTGGTCCCCTTCCCCCCAACCCCTTTTCTTCCTAATAAAGCTCTAAAAGGTACCACTGGGTTCTGTCCTGACCGTGACCTTTCCACGCAGTAACCAGCGCCCAACACCAACCACCACCGATTACTATCAGGCATTCTCAATTATACATTCCTATTTGATGAATTTTATATAATAATTTATATATATATATATATATATATATGATAGGATGTCACTGTGCAGCCCTAGCTGGCCTGGAACATACAGTGATCCACCTGCCTCTGCCTCCTGAATGCTGGATTAAAGGCGTGTAGCACCATGTCCGGCTGTGTTTGTCTGTCCTTGTATCAATATACTGATATTCTGATATTATTCCACCATATTAGATACTAGATCCTGCCTCTGTGCAGTGCTTAGTGTTGGAGAATATTTCAAGGTGTGTTACTTTTGTTTATGTTGCATTTGTTTAACTCTGTGAAGCTGTGTTACTGTGCCTGTCTAAAACACCTAACGGTCTAATAAAGAACTGAACAGCCAATAGCAAGACAGGAGAAAGGACAGGTGGGGCTGGCAGGCAGAGAGAATAAATAGAAGGAGAAATCTGAGAGGAAAGAAGAAGGAATGAGAGGAAGGAGGACCCAGGGGCCAGCCACCCAGCTACACAACCAGACATGGAATAAGAAACAAAGAAAAGGTATACAGGAAAACAGAAAGATAAAAACCCGAGGCCAAAGGTAGATGGAATAATTTAGTTGTTTATAAAAACTGGCTAGAAATAAGCCAAGCTAAGGCCGGGCATTTGTAATTAAGAATAAGCTGGGTGGTGTTGGTGGCACACATCTTTAATCCCAGCACTCGGGAGGCAAAGGCAGGTGAATCTCTGTGAGTTCCAGGCCAGCCTGGTCTACAAAGTGAATTCTAGGACAGGCACCAAAAGCTACACAAAGAAACCCTGTCTTGAAAAAAAAAAAAAAAAAAGAATAAGCCTCCATGTGTGACTTATTTGGGAGTTGGGTGGTGGGCCCCCAAAAGACCATAAACAAACAACAACAGCTTGGTTGCTATATTTCCTGCAAAGGGGCGTGCATTAGCTTTGGGGAATGATAATCACAGCAGACTGAAAAGCATGCTCAGCCCAGACGGCATGGGAAGCAAGGTGTGTCCTCCAGAGGCAGGGAACTACGAGATGAGGCTGCAACTCACGTTGATGAAGCTGACATTGAGCTCCTTGGCGGTATAGCCCCTCTGGAGGTTCCTTCTTGCATAGACATCGTAGTCACGGACAATGCGGGTGATGATATCTGATGTGGAAATACCTTCTGTCCTCTGTGTTGGAGCAAACATGCCTAAGTCGAAACACAAACAGACAAACACTGATGTCCTGGCACATCAGAAAGGGGACCAGAGCGAGCCTGGGAGCAGCATGTTTCTCTAGTCCTCAAAAAAAAAAAAAAATAAAAAAAAAAAAAAAAAAATAAAATAAAATAAAATAAAATAAAATAAAATAAAAAAACAAAAAATAAAACAAAACAAAACAAAAACAAAAACCCAGACTCTCCTTTAGTTCCAGCACTTGGGAGGCAGAAGCAGGTGGATCTCTGTGAGCTCAAGGCCAGCCTGGTCTACACTGTGAGTTCCAGGACAGAAAAAAAAGGCAGGCTCCGTTATTACTATAAGTGGACTCAAAAGATCCTGGCACACAGGAAGACTGAATCAAGGCCTAGAAGAAAGGAGCACACATTGTCCTAATGGTAAGAATATGGGACCTGTCCTAAATTTAAGAGATTGAAATGAGATGTCTGGAGCAAGAACTGACCAGTGTTGGGGTGTGCTCACTCACACTGTTGTCCACAATTTGATCAGAAGCAGAATGTTGGATTTCTCAGAGTTCACATTTTCTACTGCAAAGCAATGCCATGGCTGAATCTCTGAAGTCGCCCAAGACCCCATAAAGTGAAGCTGGACATCAACCCACTCACCTGCTTCCTTGATGTGCTTATACACGTCATCACTCCCCGCAGAAGAATAGGGGATATCGTCATGGGCTACGAAATCAATCTGAAAAGAAGAAAACATCATCTCATCTCTAGGCTAACTGCCATTTGGAAAGACCCTGTAAATACTCTTGGGCTCAGGAAAAGGGAAACTGGCAGGGCCCGCACCTCAAAATAACCTTTTCCCTCTAACCTTTTTGCTTGGTTCATACATTCTACAATCTGTTCAGAAATCACCAACCTAATTATTTATGGCTTCTACATAGGAAGTTTGCCGGTTTCTTCTCTGGCTATTTCTCCTGGTCTAAGAGAAGTGCTGCCAGCTGTCTGAACACCATCAGCATGCTGTGGTCAGCAGGGCAGGAGAGTTTTCTAGTAAGCCAGGAGTAGACAGAGCCTAGAAAGAAGGGAATGTCCCTGCCCTCCTGGGTCTATAGAAATGGGCCACAAAAAGGCTTCTATTGCTTAATTAACTGTTTCTTCTCCTAGTTCCTGAGAAAAGGGGGAATTTAGAAATAGCAAGGAAAGTCCTTTTACCAGAACAGATATATTTGTTCTACCGAGAAATGGAAACCCAAAGCCGCAAGTGTTTATCACTGTATTGCTGTAAATACACTTCAGAAGACTCATCTATTGACTCTATCTGGACAGCCCCTAAACCTTTGCGACTGTAACACTAATCCTTTCAAACCCAGCCCCAGGAGCTGCAATAGTGTTGAGCAAGCTCCTCAGGACCTGAGCTAACATCTCCATCACCTGTGAACAAATTGACAGGACGGCAAAGTGAAGACTCAGCAGCCAGCAAGCTGCGTGGTGGAGATTGACTGCTTACAAGGAGAAAGGGAACACAGCAAGTTCTCTGACACCCTCTCTGGGCCAACTGTGCTGCAGAGAATAACCTTACTCATCACCGTTGGTATCACTGTTGAGTGCGGATGGAGGAAAGTTAGAGAACCGCAAAAGTCTGTCCTGGGCTGGTGAGACGGCTGAGTAGGTAAAACCCCAGTTTCATCCCTGAGAGAACTGGTACCCACAGGTTGCTCTCTAACACTTGTGTGTGCCATGGCACCCATGCATACACACCATAAGTAAGTAAACATCTACCCTATTCTAAATAGTTACAGTAAACCTCCCTGGCTTCAGAAGCATGGCGGCTCTCTTTGTTCCCTTCTGCTTCCTGCAATGATCCACATGCCCATGCAGAGAAGTGACAGTATGCACACTGGCTTCTCAAGCTTGAGGGTCTCTACTACTCTAAGAAACTCATCCCTTTCATGCCCACCTGTGTAGGAAGCATTCTTCAATGAGGGAGAATTCAAAGGCAGGGTTTTTTTTAAATTATAATTACTTCTTAAACAAGAGTAAGAAACACTCTTGGTTTTTGATCCCACACAATTTCTAGCCCCAAACCAAAGCTGAAAGTAAATTTAAACCAACAGAAGAGAACTTGTGCTATTTCCTAAATGCAAAGCTTTCTCTCTTTAATTCAGTTTGGTCTGTCTTTGTGAAAGGTTTTAGTATTTTGTGTGTGCCTGCTGTCCATGGAGGTCAGAATGTGTTGGATCCTCTGGAACTGGAGTTACAGACTGTAGCACGAATCTTAAAGGTTCTTATTAATAAAAACGAACCTGGATCCAGGTCCTGGGGTGAACACTGGAAGATCAGAGACGTAGAACAAGCCACAGCCACCTCACCTCGCCAGTTCCTCAGCTGATCCTGCTTCCTCAGACTGGAAGCCTCTGAGTCCTCATCCAAATGGATCTCAGCTGAACTGCTGCTAAAAGCCTAAAAGCTTAACCAGCCTAGTTCCTGGTTTTCACGCCTTATATACCTTTCTGCTTTCTGCCATCACTTCCTGGATTAAAGGCTCTTGTTACCACCCATAGCTGTTTCCAGTGTGGCTTTGAACTCACAGAGATCCAGGTGGATCTCTGCCTCTGGAATGCTAGGATTAAAGGCGTGTGTGCCACCATTTTCTGGCCTCTATATCTATCTAGTGGCTGTTCTGTCCTCTGACCCCAGACAAGTTTATTAGGGTCCACGATATATTGGGGAACACATTATCACCATGTGAGCCGTCCTGTGGTGCTGGGAACCAAACCCAGATCCTGTACAGAACAGCAAGTGTTCTTAGTCACATAGTCATCTCTCCAACGCCGATTCCCCCGCCCCCCCCCCCCCCGTTTTTGTTTGCTTTTTTTGAGATCTTTATTATGTAGCCCAAGCTTGTGGTCCTCCTGCTTCAGTCTCTTGGCTTTGGAATATAAACATCTTTTTACATTAAAACAATTAAATTTATTATTTATTATTATTATTTTGTGTGTGGGTTTTTTTAAAATTTATTTTATATGTGTATTTTTTTTTAGGTGTGAGTGTTCTGCCTGCATGTATGCCTATATGCCACCAGAGGGCATCACATCCCATTACAGATGGTTGTGAGCCACCATGTGGTTGCTGGGAATCGAACTCAGGACCTCTGGAAGAGCAGCCAGTGCTCTTAACCTCTGAGCCATCTCTCCAGCTCAACTTGTTCATAAATGTGTGCATATAGGCCAGAGGACAACTTGCAGGAATCAGTTCTCACCTTCTAGAGTGTGGGTCCAGGATTCAAATTCAGGTCATCAGACTGGGCAGCCCGTGTCTCTACCTGCCGAACCATCTTACTAACCCAGATAGATAAACTCCATCAGTGTATGGCTAGAACTGTGGATATTCTGAAGAGACTGGCATGCTATCAGGGGAGGACACTATTGTGTGGGGGAAATGCCACATTCATTTAAGACAGTTCATTTCAGGCCTGTTCACAGCGTAACCTGGACACAGTAGTCAGTCTCTCTGGGCCTTGCTCTTCATATGTAAATGAAATAATAACTGTCCCCACAAGACAGCTGTGGGAGCAACTAGAACATAGTGACCCCAAAGGCACATGACAAACAGAAAACTAGCCTTGTAGCTCAAGCCCCGAGGGGCTGGTGGGACTAGGAGTGAGTGTCGCGACCAGCTGCTTACCCGGTGCTCTGCCAGGAACTCGGGCGTCAGCGTCCAGGGGGCGTTCCTCACCACCTCATCCACGTAGCGACAGTGCTGCACCGCGTCATAGCGCTCGTTCTCGTTCATCACCGTGAAGCCCTTGAAGTTGTGGGTCAGCTCATCACTGCACACTGGGGTCACAACCACAGCTGTAAGTCAAGGCCCTCTGCGGGCCTTCCTCCGCCACCAACCTTTCCCGTCTTCTCCTCCTTTCTAGGCCTGTAACAATGCCTGCCCCACCCCATCCACTCAGGAGAAGAATCTTCTGGATGTAGTTCAGCCTGGGTAACAATGTTCTCTAACCTAAGACCTTCAGAGCAACATTCCCTACCCTAGGGCTCACACTTTCGAAAAGAGGGTAAAATATGGAAGTCAGATTTTGACTTTGAAATGAACCTGCTATGAATTTCCACGCCAGTGAAGTTTTTCAAAATGTTTTATTGGGGCTGGGGAGATGGCTCAGCAGCTAAGAGCACTGGCTGCTCTTATAAAATAACCAAGCTTGATTCCCAGCACCCATATGGTGGCTCACAACCATCTATAACTCCAGTCCCAGGGGATCTAATGCCCTCTTGTGAATTCCTCGGGCACAGGCACACGTGTGGTACGGAAACACACATGAAGACCAGCCAACAGAACAACCTACTCATACACATCAAATACATTGTAAAATGTTTTCTGATTTTATTTTTCTAAGGTTGGACTTGACCATTCCATTTGCTTGGCAGACTCTCCCGCTTCTGTCGATTCAAAGCTGAGGAGGTGAAGTCCAGAGCAAATGTTTTTAAGTAGACAACTGTATGAGTGCCGCCACACTGCAGAACCTCAGCTATAAACTGCGAGATAATCCAGGCCCTCTCAGGGAGCCTGCTGCTGCTGCTCTCTCCGGGCTGAGCTGTCCCCACAGACTGTATGTGGGACGGCTGGGACCACATGCTTCCTTTCATAAAGACTGCACTGTCACACAAACGGGAGGGAGGCTGCTCTTTTTCTGAACAACACCTAAACTCGTCTGACGTTTTCTTACCTCCCACAATGAGATATGTATTAGGGAAAAGGTTCTTTGCTTGCATCAGAGCCCGGGCATGACCAGAGTGAAATAAGTCAAATATTCCATCCGCATAAACTCTCACAGGCCGCTCACCTGAATCCAAATAAAAGAACTCATCACAAAAATGCATTTACTCAATCCCTCACACCTGACAAATGGGACGGTGGCTCTGTGTGACTCTCGGTTACTTCATTCTCGTTAGTGTTCTCTGGGGCCAGGCCTGATGACACAGATCTGCAACCCTAGCCACTCTGGAAGCTGCAGCAGGAAGATTACCAAACTCAAGGCCAGCTTGGACTCCAGAGTGACTTCAAGGCCAGTCGGGATAGTGTAGTGAGACCCTTTCTCACAATGAAAAGGCTTAGGTACATAATCCAATAGTAGAGGTCTTGCATAAGGCCCTAAGGTCAGCCCCCACTACCATGAAAATTAAAATAAGTGCAAACATAAGCCATTTTACTATTATATAGTCTCAACAAACTAGTCCAGAAGAGTCCCTGAACACAACACAGGTATTCCCTCAGTAAGGGCGCCATTTCTGTCTATCTGGAATTAGACTGCAGTCCATGTTTTTTATTTGGACTGAGTACTTTTTCCTTAATACTACCTTAGAAATGATATTAAATATATAGTCAATGAATACATATTCCTCACCTTAAAAAAAAGATTAACTCTGAATTATGTGTATGGAGGGGGTATGTATGTGCATGTAAGTGCAAGTACCTGTCCCAGAGACATCTGTGAACCGCCCAGTATGGGTGCTGGGAACTGAACTCTGGTGCTCTGCAAGAGTAGTACGGATTCTTAACCACAAGAGAGCTCCCAAACTCTCACCTGAGATGTATGACATTTCAAGTCATAAATAAAAATGTATTTCCTTTGTTATAAAATGAAAACATCTTGATGGTGTGACATCCACAGAGTACTGAAAGAACGTAACATGTGCGTCTTCCTCTGTGTTTGTTATGTTCTGTGTTTAAACAGAACACAATGAAACTATTCTGACTGCTAGTGCTCCCTTTCTCAGTTTGCCTTGATTACTAATAACTGACACTTTGCTTTGAAAATCAATCCTAGCCAGGCATGATGGTGCATGTATTTAATGCCAGCACTTAGAAGGCAGAGCCAAGCAGATCTCTGAGTTTGAGGCCAGCCTGGTCTACATAGCAAATTCTAGGCCAACCATGGCTACATAGTGAGACCCTGTCTCAAAAAACCAAACAAACAAAGCCCACTGCTGCTGGAGGTAATAAATGATCTGGAGGTTTTGGGCTGGAGGGAGGATGGATATATATAATCAGAGCAGATAACATTCTGGAAGCATTTCTCCCTCCTAGTAAGCATCACGGGACATTTCTCAGATACATGAAGTACTTGAAAATAAAATATAAATATTTTAGGACTTTTCATTATGGCTTTCATTTTTCCATTAATTAGAATAAAAAAGAACTGTCTGTTGAGTTACTTTTAGTGGTAGTGGTCTATGTAAAGCCAGGGGTTATCTCCCAGTGTATGAGACCAATTCCAAGGACAAATAAACAGTGACATGATGCTGTGCTGCACAGGAGAAATCCCAGCAGTCTAAGAACTTGGCCACCGTGACACTGAAGGAGGAGCTAGTTCACTGCAGCCCCAGAGGGCCGCATAGGAACATGGCCACCTTTTTAGGGAAGAAGGGCCAGAGCCCCATCTGATGGACAGAACGGACCCTGGAGAAGATACTTCTCCTCCTGTCTCAAGGGCTATAAGCTTTGCACAGTGGTAATTCAGCCAATGAGGTTTATCTGGGGCATGATTATTGCTAATTAAAAACTCTTAATGGCTGTGGATCAGGGAAGAGGAAAATGGTTACCAAGAGGTTTGGGCTTTTAACGTAGCTTTATCCATAAACATGTTTTGTTTTGTTTTGAGAGACAGAGTTTCTCTGTGTAGCTCTGGCTGTCCTGGAACTTACTCTGTAGATCAGGCTGGCCTCAAACTCAGATATCTTCCTGCCTCTGCCTCCCAAGTACTGGGATTAAAAGCACAAGCCACCACACCCAGCCTAAACATGTTTTAAACGGAGAAATCATACATTGTTGATAGGAGCATAATTCCTTAAAAAGGCAATTTGACAATATTTGTGGGAGCCCACAAAAGCTTCCTAGTGAGAGCTGAGCTTGCTTTACATAGCAGGGCTGCATTAGAGGATGGCTTGACCACGTGCATGGTCACCAGGTGTCTGGGATGGTCTTCACTTGGCTGGGTGGGCTCCCCACACATCATCAAAGACAAACGGCAAATGCCTGGCTCCTTTGGTGTGGCCATTCCCATTCTGGGAAACTATCTTTCAGATGTGCTTTCACTGTGGCCTTGTTTGCAACAGCAAAGGTGTGAAGACAACATTTCATCGGACAACTGAATCCAGGACAAGGTGGGAGGGGACGGAAACTAAGCACTTAGATATCCACAAGCAACTAGCCACCCTGGCTGCTCTAAGAGGGACATCAGTGGCTGTGAGCTAAGAGGAAGACGCCCATGTTACATTCCTTCAGTACTCTGTGGATGTCACATCATCGAGATGTATCCATTTTATAATACAGGAAATACATCTTTATTTGAATCTTTTTACTTTTATGTAGTATATATGTGTGTCTGAGAGAGAAACACAGCGATCACACACAAGAATGCATGGTGACATGCAGAGAACAGAGGACACCTTGCAGGAGCCACTCTGTAGGCTCTGGGGACTGAACGCAGTTGTCAGTCTTGGCAGCAAGCTCCTTTACCCACTGAGCCATTTTGCTGGTCCAAACTTTTGGAATAAAGTAAAACATATCAATATAATGAAAAATAATAGAATGGGCATTTTTCTTTTGGTGCTAAGAATTAAACTCAGGAATTCCTGTACCTGCTTTATCACTGAGTTACATCTTTGTCCTACAATATATTTACTACTATAGGATATATATTGATATTGTCCTATAATAGAAGAATTAGCTCAAGTGGCCAACCAGCTTCCTTCCTCTTTAAGCTTAAGTTTATTCATCTATAGGACAAAGTAAAATAAAACATGAGTTGTACAATCAGCTGGGCAGTGGTGGCGTACGCCTTTAATCCCAGCACTGGGGGGTGGGGGGAGGCAGGAGGATATGAGTTCAAGGCCAGCCTGGTCTACAGAAGTGAGTTCCAGGATAGCCAGAACTACACAGAGAAACCCTGTCTTAAAAACAAACAAGCAAAAACAAACAAACAAACAAAAATATGTACAATCTTTTTTTTTTCTTTTTGATCCTTGAACTAATGAAGAATCTAAAACTGGGTTTTCCCAAGCAAGGCTTCAGGGGCTGTGATATGACTTTGTTTGATCCTAAAACACAAAGGCTAGATAGACTGCAAATGCACGAACACATTACAGTATAGCAGGGCAAAATGAGGGCAGTCTGGCCGAGGAGTCACACTGTCTGGGAGTGGAAAAGCAGACTGTTACTGAGGGAAGCTGTTAGCCAGCACAGTAAAACATCACTGAACCTTTTCCCAACCAACCCGCACCTACATGTGTCCCATTACCTCTGCAGCGCCCTTCCCAGCTATTGACAATTCAGTGCCTTTTCAGTGACAATTCAGAGAGAGACCTCACATCCAGCCTCTGGTAACACAGGCTGGTATATTAACCAAGTGGCCAGAAGGGGCCACTGTTGCACAGGTCTTGGGAGAAGCAAGCATCAGAAATTCTTTAACCAAATAAACCACGCCCCGATCGGCTACCGTCTCAGATTACTAAGAGCAACCTGCTGTCACCCTCTGGGTTATAAATAAGGTGGTTGCATTACTCTGATAAGAAAGCTAAACCAGGCTTCAATTCCCTGTCAAACATCAGTCATGGAACCCCCTGCCTTTTCTCCACGTCTCCTTTCTTTCTCTGTTAAACACACTGCTGGCTACATTGTCTCCCAGTAGGTGCCCGAAGGTGAGCGGACCTGTTCTATCCTAACTACCTCTGACTACAGACTTCTGTCCTAGATTACACAGCCTCCCTGCTAAGCTCCCTTAAGTGTCCCAGTGAAAACCCCGGGGAGAGGACCAAGAGGAAACACGTCTGGGTCAGGTTGATTAGAATCCCTAGCTGGCACCAGAGGCTTTCTTTCTTGTCTTACTCCTTGTCCTGCAGACACAAATATATCCGTATCTAAGACAAGATACGACAAGATGGTGCATGTTATTAATGCCAGTACTCAGAAGGCAGGGCCAGGCAGATCTCTGAGTTTGAGGCCAGCCTGGTCTACAGAGCAAATTCTAGGCCAGCCATGGCTACATAGTGAGACCCTGTCTCAAAAAACCAAACAAACAAGAGAAGAGAGTTAGCAAGAGGAAGGTGCAAGAGAAGAGCAAGAAGTCAAACCAGTTGGCCAGCTTCACAAGAGAACTTGCCACTGTTTGTTACACCCCAAACCTAGGTGAGAGGCCTCCGAGGGTAAGAGTACTTGCTGCTCTCTCAGAGGACCAAAGTTCGGTTCCTAGCACCTCTGTGGCAACTTAAAGCCACATGTAACGCCAGGTCTCAGGGATCCCATGCCCTCTTCTGGCCTTCTCTGACACCAGGCATATACATAGCAGACATACATACATGCAGAGAAGACACTCATACACATAAAAATAAAAATAAATTAATAAAAAATAAGATGCAGTGATTTCATCCAAAGCCTCCATTGCTTAGTGCCAATGCCCATAAAGATCAATTGACTGTGGACAGGACCAAGGAGAGCAGACCTAGGTTTGGGCTCCACCTGCAGCACTGGCTGCCTCTCACTGGAGGCTGGCCTCGCTGCTGAGTTTCTAATGACTGACTGCTTTCGTAATGTCCCCATACATACAATAAAGAAGACAATCTCAAACACAATTTAGAAATCATACTCTAGCTAGGTGGTGCTGGCACACACCTTTAATCCCAGCATGCCACAGATGGAGATAGGGATCTCTGTAAATTCAAGGCCAGCCTCCTCTACAGAATGAGTTCCAGGACAGACAGAGCTACACAGAGAAAAGCTGTCTCAAAAAAATGTATTGTTTTCTAAAATTTTTAAATAATTAAGATCATCAGTGTTTACTTATTTTAAGATTCAAAACCTGGAAATACTATAACACATTTTCTTTTCTTTTTTTTTCTGTTAGCTCTAAACACTGACCTCAAGGTCTCAGGCATGTTAAGCCCATGTTCTTCCTCTGTGCTACACTCTCTGCACACTACTACATATACGTTGTTTTTTAATGTACCACAATGATATGTGGATACTCTAACAAATCATAAACTGTGAACAGTCCTGAGCAAGGGATGAGTTCTGAATGTGTGTCACTATGTAATGCATAAAGTGGTGGACTGCAACAGGTTCTACTGCCCTGTGTGTGAGTGTGAAACAGGAACTGTCTGCTGGCATTCTGAAATTTGACCTCCAGGCTAGCGAGATGATGGCGCAGTGGATAAAGGCACTTGCCTGCTTGTTTGAGTTCAGTTCCCAAGACTTATGGTAGAAGGAGAAGACCAGCTGCTGAAAGTTGTCCCTGATCTCAACATGTATACTGTGGCATGCACACCCTATACATACACACAAAATAAGTAGATAAATGTAATTCTAAAAGTTTAAGAGGCTACATAGTGAAAATCTGTCCCAATAAATAAATAAACAAATTAATTAAGTTCACTTCATGAATCAGAAAGGTTGTGGTCAACATGAGCCATATCTAAATATTTTTTGCAGAAAAAAATATTCTCAAGAACTAGATTTTTGTTCTTGTTTTAGGAATCCAGGAATAATAGTAATTTACACAGCCAGAGTACAGCCAAGGGGTCTTGGCGTCCCCTAGTCACCGTGACATTCACTGTCCAGCACCATTTGTAGTCCTATTGTACGGCTCTTTTACTAGGAAAGCAAACATAATCACAGTTAAGTGATCACAGTGCGCACCTTCAATCCCGCACTCGAGAGGCAGAGGCAGATGGATCTCAGTAGTCTGAGTCCAGCCTGGGCTACAGGGGGAGTTAGTTCCAGGACAGCCAGCGCTACATGAAGAGACTCTGTCTAAAACAAACAACCAAACAAAAAACAGAAGCAATCACATCCAGGAAAGGTGGAGGGGCAGAGGCAGATGGTCTCCGTGAGTATACAGTGCTGGGGTAGGGGTGGAGGGGCAGAGGCAGATGGTCTCTGTGAGTATACAGTGCTGGGGTAGGGGTGGAGGGGCAGAGGCAGATGGTCTCTGTGAGTTCCAGGCTAACCAGGAAAAAAGATTAGGGGTAAGATTCATAACCACATTGTATGAGGATGTGCTGTGGTTGTAACGGCCTCCTACTCTCTGTGCTCGCCTAGGGCTAAGTTCAGCCCTGTATTTGCAGAGTAGACACAACACTTATCAGAACTGAAAAGGGAGTAGAAAACAGGGAAAAGAGAATGGGGAATGTATAGACAAGAAAAAAAGAATGGCTGCCTGTACAGCAGTATTTACAATAAATGGTTATGAGGTATTTCGTTCGTTTGTATGGGTGGATGGTTTATTTTGATTTTTTATTGTCTTGTTTTGGGGGGGGGACTGTATTTTGCCTGTCTACATGTCTGTGTATTTTGTTCATGCCGTGCCCACAGAGGCCAGAAAGTGTGTCAAGCCTTTGGAGCTGGAGTTAACTGGTGAGTCGTCTAAGGCCAGAGCAGTGGTTTTTGAGACAGGGTCTCAACTTCCGGCTGGCCTCAGATATTCTCTGTGGTAGCCAAAGATGATCTGAAATGGCCTCCCTGCCTCCACCTCCCAGCCAGGTGACAGGTGTGCTGACACACACCTGGGCGCTCCTACTTATGGTGATCCCCCAAACCAACTGTCCAGAGCAGAGGAGTCTCCAGAAC
>CABHPR010110225.1:0-28553 GCA_902168415.1 Peromyscus melanophrys
AAAAAAAAACCCAACTTTTAAAATTACATTTTATTTATTTGATGTGAGTGTGGGCATGACATGCCATTTGTGTGGTGGTCAGAGGACAACTTTGGGAAGGGTCAAACTCAGACCATTAGGCTTGGTGGCTAGCACCTTTATTCACTAAGCAATCTCATCAGCCCCAGAAGACTTTAGAGTGTATTTTATGTTGTTCCCACTTTTGAAGAAGCATAGATTATTTCTGTTGTTACTGTCTCTTTCATATATCCAAGAAATTTAGGCACTAGTCTGTTAATAAGTACAGTCACATGAGGAAATACATGATTTCTATCATGGTATCTCCCAGAACATGGTAAGACATGTACACAGGAGCTAATGATCTAACCAAGGAGACAAGCTCTCAGAAGGAGACAGAAAGCTGGCCTTAATAGAGCACTTGAAATGGTGCAGCAGTTGTGCTCGTTAAGAAGCAAGCCCAGGGTTATAAGAGTGAGATAAGCGTTTAGGGAACATGGCAGGAAAGGGGGTGTAAAGCCTCAAGAAGTTTGTGTGTCTTAGTTAGAAGGGCAACAGGGGAATTAGAACCATGTACACAGAGGAGAGGAGCTTGCCCTAGACTGCATCCAAAAGTTATCTCAGGTTTGAGGATGATTTTTATGCCTGGTTCCCATAAGTTGGAAAGATGGGACTATACTGTGTTCACACCTAGTGTAGCTGTCTGCTAGGTAATAAGGAGCCATTCTAAAGTCTTGATTGTGTTTTAGGAAACTTAACCTCTTATTAATATATTGAATAGATCAGGGTGAGACAATCTCTGGAAGCAGAGAAGCCAGAATCTGTTGTCCAGGAAAACTACAGAAGAGTTTCAGGAAAATGAGGAAAGTCTAAGGAGATTGCTTTATGGCAGCCAGCTTCTAAAGTGGCCCTCATAGTCCCTCAGTGCTCATGTGTAGTTACCTCTCATATTGTGGCAGGATGGTCTGTGTGAACTGAAATAGGCCAGGAATAGCTTTACCTGGGGGTGCATACCTGTAGCCCCAGCACTTCAGAGGTGAAGGCAGCGAAACTCAGGGTCATCCTCTTCTGCATAGCGAGGTCAGTGCCAAAATGGGCTACAAGGGACTTGTCAGAATCAATCAGTCAATAGGAAAGACAGAAACGATAGCCTGTCCTTCGAAGATTATGTTACCTAAGGTACTGTGGCTTCAACCATTCTAGTCTGCCATGTTTAAGTAGCTCTGGAGAGAAGTCTGCATGACGGGGACTGGAGGCCTTCCTACTGAATAGGTGAGTTTGGAAGCAGAATTTGTAGAGCTGATCTTAGGATGACTGTAGTCCTGACCAAATAGCTGGACTCCACCTCCCTGAGAGACTGTGTCAGCAGCATACCTCCTGATCCTCACATCTGTGAGCAATAACTGGTACTCTTTTTTTAAGCTGCTTGGTTTGGGGGTATTTTGTTATGCAACAGTAGATAACTACTGTATGCATCTGGAGAGAAAGCCAGACTGCTAGAGCCACAGAGAAGGCGATAAGAACATTCAGCAGTAGCTTGAGATTGAAAAGGCAGAATAAGGTAATTTCTAGAAAAAAAAGATCAAATAAAAGATAAAACTTAAAGTTGATAGTGCACACAGAGTAAACATGAAGTTGTTCTACCATACTGAAATATTTCAAATGGCACTAGATGACACGGTGTTACATTTCAGGGCTCCTGTCATGAAGCCCCTTCACAGAGTGAGTAGCATTTCTTGATCATTGTCATGTCTTGCGACTGGTTACTTTGCTGAATGAAGAATGATAACATTTGTTCTAGTCACTGCTGTGTAACTAACAGTGAGGCTCACTGTCATTTCTCAGGGTTCTGTAGGAGGGCTGTCATCTGGGTCTTGCAGGAAGCATCAGTCATCCTAAATTTGCTGGGGCTGGACATTCAGGATGGCTGATACCGACTGCTAGCTAGGAGCCTGGCTGAGGGATGTCATACAGTGCTTTCACGTGGCCTCTGCATGTGTCCTGGGCTCTGGTCAGCAGTGTAGCTGTGCTACCTGAGTATAGTAATTCCAAGAGACAAGAAACTGATGCTTTGTGAAGTCTCTCTCTCATTTTTAAAGATTTATATTTTTATTATTTTTAATCCAGTATACATGTTGAGGGGGCAATGCATACACCCATAGAGGCCATAGGCATTGAATACCCTGGGAGCTGGAGTTACAGATATTTGTGAGCCACCTGATGTGGGTGCTGGGAACTGAACTCAGCAACATACCTTTAACTGCTGGGCCATCTTTCCACCCCAGCTGAGTCTCTTAGGACCTAGATCCAAAAGCTGGCACAGTGGTACTGCTGTCATTTTCTGTTGGTGACAGTCACAGCCTGCCAGTATTCAGAAAAGACTACTCATATCTCTGCAGAAGGAGAGTCAGAACACTAAGGCTGCCTTTTTTTTTTTTTTTTTTTTTTTTGATACAGGGTCTCATTATGTAGTCTTGGCTGTCCTGGAACTTACTATGTAGACCGGGCTGGTCTCCAACTCACAGAACTCTGCCTGCCCCTACCTCCTGAGCACTGGGATTAAAGGTGTGCACCACCACCACGTCCAGCTAAGGTTCTGTTCTGAAGTTCTGAAGTGGTACCAGTGTGCTAGTATTGCTACCATACACTCTGTCACTTGAAACAGAGGCTGAAAGCAGGAGAGGTCCCTGGGAGCTGCTGAAAGTGGGTCATGGTGCTGATGGGGCGCTAAGTGAGGATGCGCGGGAGCGGAGACTGCAGCTACTAAAAGCAACAAAACTCAAATTCAGAAGACTTTCCAAGAGCCGGCAGAAGGCCGTCTTGGAGAAGTGGGGAAGGAGGGATAAGTTAAGGACATGTGAGAGGATGGCTTCTCTCCCAGAAGAGAAAAAAGCATTCTGAAATGTATGAAGTGTACATAAATCAACAAGCCAAAGGTCTAATAAGCTAGGAGAACTTTTTTAATGTGGAAAAGCAGTGGCTGGGATTTCTAATTCTGGCTCTCCTGAATGCCCTTAGGAGTACTGCTTAACCCACCTGGGCCATGTTTACTAGTACCCGTAGGCAGGTGTTTGAAAACAGAATATTCACATATTCTCAGTGTATCTCTCTTGAGAGAGATTTTTCAAATACAAAGAAAAAAAGTAGGAGAAACATGGCTAACCCCACTGTAACCAAACGAATAAGGCGGTCATCACAATAATAAGACACGTTGACATCACGGAGCTACTGACAGGATGTCTTGGAAAGGGCTAGTAGCTCTTCTGTGCTGTTCTTGCCAAAACACATAATAACCTCACTTTAGTTATGAGGAAATGTGAGCTAGAGTGAAATGATTTTCACTGTGTTTTCTCCTAAGGCAAAGCATAATTGATTTGAAGGAGAAGGAAATACCAGAATTAAGAAACAGACTGCAGAATGTCAATAGAGACATCCAGCGCCTGAAGACTGACATAGAAGAACAGGAAACACTCCTGGGTACAATCATGCCTGAAGAAGAAGGTGCTAAAGTATGCCTGACAGATGTTACAGTTATGGAGAGGTTCCAGGTAACCTTCCTGCCATTTAAAGTGGAATAAAATTGATCTGTGCAGCTTGAATGTGAAATGTGAGCGCGTTAAAAACAGTAGCTAGAGCCAGGCGGTGGTGGTGCACGCCTTTAATCCCAGCACTCGGGAGGCAGAGGTAGGCGGATCTCTGCGAGTTTGAGGCAGCCTGGACTACAGAGTGAGTTCCAAGAAGGGCTCCAAAACTACACAGAGAAACCCTGTCTCAAACAACAACAACAAAAAAAGCCAGTAGCTGGAGCCGGGTGTAATGGCATGAGCCTTTAATCCCAGCACTCAGGAGGTAGAAGCAGGTGAGTCTTTGTGAGGTAGAGGCCAACATGGTCTACAAATCCAGTTCCAGAACAGCCAAGGCTACACAGAGAAACTCTTGCCTTGAAAAATTAAAAAAATAAAAACCAGTAGCTGGGCATGATGGCTCATACCTTTAATCCCAGCACTGGGGAGGCAGAGGCAGGTAGATCTTTGTAAGTTCAGGACCAGCCTGGTCTATGTAGCAAATGCCAGGCCAGCCAGGGCTGCACAGTGAGTCAGTTTCTCTCTCTCTCTCTCTCTCTCTCTCTCTCTCTCTCTCTCTCTCTCTCTCTCTCTCTCTCTCTCCACACACACACACACACACACACACAAGCAAATTTTCAGGTTCAGAAAACTGATTTGTATATATTCCTATGCTTAAAAGTATAAACTATGGAAATTGAAGCATAATTCATTTACCTTATTTGAAGTACCAGAACTTATTTTTACTTTGTATCCTATTAAACTTGGCTTTCAAAGGGTTTGCTGGTGATAATGCAGTAAGTCTCTTACTTGTAACTGTTCTGTTCTTAAGATGGAGCTGAAAGATGTTGAAAGGAAAATTGCACAGCAGGCAGCTAAGCTGCAGGGAGTAGACCTGGATCGAACTGTCCAGCAGGTCAACCAGGAAAAACAGGAGAAGCAGCACAAGCTGGATACAGGTGATGTCTGTCTGCTCACCCCCACAAAGACCTCAGTGCGCCCCACATGCATTTTTGTACCTCTCTGTGAGAGTGCACAGTACATTCTTCTCTTCTCTCCTTCCCAAGTATCAGCTCTGTTTCTTTGCCTTGTACAACAGACTTGGAATCCTAGAGGGTCAGATGAGCTGTGCTCTTTCTCAGTTGTACCTGTGAGAGTGACTGGGTGGGGATAACAAGCAGGGTACCCTTGTTGCATGCAGTGAAGCCCACTGGAATTCAGCCTCTGAATTCTTTACCTACGAGAACTCAAAAGGATGATAGCAGTGTTTTCTGTATGTTTCTGTTCAGTTTCCAGTAAGGTTGAATTGAACCGTAAGCTTATACAGGACCAACAGGAGCAAATTCAACACCTGAAAAGTAAAACAAATGAGCTGAAATCAGAGAAACTGCAGATATCCACGAATTTGCAACGTCGTCAGCAAATGGAGGAGCAGACTGTGGAATTATCCACTGAAGTTCAGTCTTTATACAGAGAGATAAAGGTAGGAATATTCATACATGTTGTTTTGTAAGTTAGTCCAGACACAAAATTCTCTTTATTGGTGTTAAGAGACATAACTAGTTATTGTGAGACTCAAATGAAAGTGTTATGATGATTCTTCATGTGATTTCTGAGTGACAGAGTGGGTATTAATAAGTAAAGATTTGGGAAGAAAGAGTTGGGTCATGTAAAGAAGAACCAAGTGTGGTTAGGTAGTGAGTTTCATGTTACTAGAAGTGGTCATATGTGGCTGGATAACTATATACGAATTCTGGTCCCCAAGTGTTGCTCTATGGCAGACACCCATGTGTTACCACTACTTCATTGGATCCCACATGCAATGTCAGACTGCTGCCAGTACAGAGCAGGCATGGGGTACGACAGACACTGAAGTGCACCCGCTGGCTCTGTCTCAGTGAGTCAAAGCAAAGGTGCTAATCCAGGTTTTCATAATTACAGTCACTCCTTCAGTAAGCACTACACAAGTTGTCCAGTCTGTTTAGCAGTAATTGCTGTAAATGTTCCTTTATTTCTTAAATAATTTTGGATTAAATAATTTGGGCTTATCATATAATACAAAATAGCATTACCTTGTACTAGTCTTGACTGGTTATAAATGGTTTTTACTTAAAACATTGTCTCCCAGCCCTGTTGAGATAGATAACAAAGTATCTCTTTGTAGAAAAAAGAAACTGGGGTTTCAGAATGTCCCATGGTTGCTCAAAGGAAGGAAGGTTGATTGCCAGAAAGGTCTTCTGGCAGGAAGGCATTTGGCTTTCCATCTCACCACGGTCTCCCAGCATGAGAATACACACCAGTGCTGAAGTCACAAATGAATATCTCTGTCTACCTGTAACCTTTGTAGGTTCAGAACATGTTTCAAGATTTCAAGGTTCATTGTTTTAAACTGGTTATCATGTGTGGATGTTCAGCATCAGTGTTACAAGGGACTTCTGATTAGTGCAATAGTTTATCATTTGAAAGTCCCCTTTCTTCCAGAATAGGTGTGGGCACACCACCGTCAATCAATATGCTGTTATTACCATGAAAATAACTGCTTAACTAACATGTAAAAAGGAATGTTGGACTGAATAAACCTTTCTAGTCTTTGATCACGTAGAGATGACATAGCTCTCCACTGAACTCATGAAAATCCAACCATAAGCCATGTGGTATAATTGGCATCACATGGCCTAGATGAAGAATCTAACCATTTTGGTCATTTCTGGAACTGGGCTAGGTTAGACTCTTGCCTACTCCATTTACTTTTGTGACATTGAACAAGTTACTGTTTGTTTCTTTTCTGAAATGTGTGGATAAAAACAATGGTGCCATCTTCATGGCCCTGTCAAGAGATGCACATTAGTCGACATTGAAGCCTGACACCTGGGACATTTTTACTAAGACTCTAGAGCCTGGAATCTGAAATAAGATAACGGAGTGTTGCATGACTGGTCTGGCTTTGTGTGTGTGTTCAGGATGCTAAAGAGCAAATAAACCCTTTGGAGACAGCACTGGAAAAGTTCCAGCAGGAAAAAGAAGAATTAATCCACAGAAAGCAATCAAGTACCAAAATGGCTCAGGAGAAAGTAAGTTCTTGTTTACATATTTTGCTTCCCCAATGCCTGTGTTAAACATTTATAGCACTATTATTTTACATAAATTAAATAACTTGAAAAAAGAAGAAAAAAAGAAAATTATTGAGTAAAGATTAAACTTAAAATGTTTTTGCTTCTTGATTTAAAACAGAACTTAAGAATTGAGACTAGGTACTCAAAAAAATAAAGTTGAGACTAATCCATTCCCACTGATAAGAGATTTTCTGACCTAAACTTTGATAGTGGTGTGTTGGTGGTGGTTTTTACTCTTTTAGGGGCCCACCACCCAGCTCCCAAATAAGTCATACATGGAGGCTTATTCTTAATTATAAATATCCGGCCTTAGCTTGGCTTGTTTTTTGCCAGCTTTTCTTAACTTATCCCATCTACCTTAAGCCTCTAGGCCTTTTCCTTTTCTATTCCTGTATTCCTTTCTTTGTTTCTTTTTTTTTTTTTTTTTTTTTTTTTTTTTTTTTTTTTTTTTTTTGGTTTTTCGAGACAGGGTTTCTCTGTGTAGCTTTGCGCCTTTCCCGGAACTCACTTGGTAGCCCAGGCTGGCCTCGAACTCACAGAGATCCGCCTGCCTCTGCCTCCCGAGTGCTGGGATTAAAGGCGTGCGCCACCACCGCCCGGCATCTTTCTTTGTTTCTTACTCCGTGGCTTGCCGTGTAGCTAGGTGGCTGGCCCCTGGGTCCTCCTCCTTCTCTGGCTACTTCTTCCTCCCAGATTTCTCCTTCTATTTATCCTCTCTGCCTGCCAGCCCCACCCATCCTCTTTCTTGCCTTGCTATTGGCCGTTCAGTACTCTATTAGACCATCAGGTGTTTTAGAGAGGCACAGTAACACAGCTTCACAGAGTTAAACACATGCAATCTAAACAAAAGTAACACACCTTAAAATAATATTCCTCAACAGTGGTGGAATATGGGACACTTGGTTTCAAAGTTCCTTTTTTAAAAGCAAATTTTATTCTTTGAGAATTTGTGTATCATGTAATACATTTTGATCATATTTACCTTCCCATTCCTACCACTAAAATTTCTCCTGGATCCACCCCTTCCCCTTCTCCTTCAAAGTTCATGTCCTCCCTTTCTTTCCATTGTGACCCGCCACGTCCACTGTGCACCAGTCCTGTGCTGATGCACAGGGGGCCGTCCGCTAAGGCATAGTTGACCTACCAGGGGCCACATCCATAAAGAAAACTGGCTGTCTCTGGTCTCTGACTCCTAAACCAGTGTTCATTGTGCTCTCTACTGATGCCTGAGTCTCATCCTGGTGATTTTCTAAATTATTTATTTACTTGTTTGTTTTCTTGAGGCAGAGTGTCAGTATGTATCCCTGGCACTTAATATGTAGACCAGGCTGGCCTTGGAGTCATGGTGATCTTCCTGTCACAACCTTTCTCCAAGTACTAGGATTACAGACATATGTCACTATACCCAACTCATCTAGTGTAAATTTTTGTTTTGGTTTTATGTGTATGTGTTTAAATTTAATGTTTTCCCACAGATCAATGATATCAAAGAGAAGGTTAAAAATATTAATGGTTACATGAAAGACATAGAGAATTATATTCAAGATGGAAAAGATGATTATAAGAAGGTAACTTAAAACAAAATTATTAATTGTTTGTTTTTATTTTCATGTACTTAATGAATTTTTTTTCTTTTTTAGCAAAAGGAAACTGAACTTAATGAAGTTGTAGTTCAACTAAATGAATGTGACAAACACAAAGAAAAGATAAATAAAGAAATGGGAACCATGAGGCAAGATATTGACACACAGAAGGTAGGGCTTTCTGCTCACGGCATCACAGCACTGTTTCTATAGTAAGTTCTATCATAGTAGAAGATAAGTTGAGTGGAAATGCAAATAGAGGAAAATAATTCACTTTTTTCTTTTTTTTTCTTCTACTGAAGTAGATTGTGAGGAGTGACACTCAGGGTTCTCTTGGCTGCCACACACATGTCTGCACACGTGTGTGATGCACACACAGAAGCCATCAAAGAATCAACTTACTATCGACCTAACAAAGATGAACTTTTAAGTGTTGACCTATTTTTTCCTTTATTTATCTTGTTCTTTATATTTTGTGAGCTACAATTAGAATTCCAAGGAAAATTGGACCCCAAAGCTTTTTACAACCAGTTACTCAGCCAAGCACTGTCTTGACTTACTTACCCTTCACAATAACGCTTCACAGCGGTGGCATTATCACCACATTCCATGCAAACTGTGACTTCGAGAAGTTAAATGAGTTTGGCGAAAATTGCCCAGTTTAAAGATGAGAGCACTGTGACTTGAACCTGCACATGCCTGACTTCAGAGCTGCTGCCTTTTGCCTGCTGTGCTTTCAAACCACAGTAAGAGTACAAGCTGTTAAAAGAACACCTGTCTTTCTGACGATAGTGTGCGCTCAGATAGGAGTGTTGGGTAAGAGTCAGTGTCACTGCAGTGTGATGGCTTTATAAAGAGCCCTTTCATGTTGTCATGAAAACCAATTCAAATGTGAGTTCACACCGATGAAAGCAGCCTTTCCATGTTCCTAATAACGAAAAACTCTAAGCTAGGTTCTCCGTGGCAAGGCTTCAGAGCACGGCTACCTTCAGTGTGTCTTGAGTTGCCTCAGCCACTGAACATTCACAACCATGTCCTTTTGGTTACCTTCAGCTGCTTATAATAATGCTGCTCATGAGTTTGCACAATGGTAGCCTTAACTTTTTCCTTTCTTCTTAAGGGTCTCACTATGTAACTCTGGCAGACCTGGAACTCATTATGTAGACCAAACTGGCCTTGAACTCACAGAAATCCTCTTGCCTCTGCCTCCCAAGTGCTGGGATTAAAGGCATACACCTCCACACTCAGCTTTACCATGCTCCTTGATAATTTTTTTTAAAAAAAAAAAACTAAAAATAATGGTTCTTGGGAGCACAGTTGGGTATGAACTTTTAGCATGTGAGAGAAAGCCTTGTCTTCTACTACCCAGAGACTTCACTGTTGGAAGCAAGGTATTGTCAAAATTCTGTTCTTCCCTCCTGCTCCCACAGCACTGAGTATCTACAAAGCTTTTTCCCCAGTGTCAGTTTCTAAATTATCCCCTAACATTTTTCTCTTATAATTCATTGTTATCACCAGGAAAACTATTAGGATAGTTGTTTGTCATTCTTGCCAAGCGACTGAATGTCTTTTTAAGGATAAGACTACTTAGCATCAGCCGGGCAGTGGTGGCGCACGCCTTTAATCCCAGCACTCGGGAGGCAGAGGCAGGCGATTCTCTGTGAGTTTGAGGCCAGCCTGGGCTACCAAGTGAGTTCCAGGACAGGCTCCAAGCTACACAGAGAAACCCTGTCTCGAAAAAACAAAACCAAAAAAAAAAAAAAAAAAAAGACTACTTAGCATCAATAGCCAGTTTCTTTTTCTCTCCTCTCTCTCTCTGTCTCTGTCTCTCTCTCTCTCTCTTTCTCTCTCTCCTCTCCTCTCCTCTCTCCCCTCTCCTCTCCTCTCTCCCCTCTCCCCTCTCCCCTCTCTCCTCTCTCCTCTCCCCTCTCTCCCCTCTCCCCTCTCCCCTCTCTCCTCTCTCCTCTCTCCTCTCTCCTCTCTCCTCTCTCTCCTCTCTCCTCTCTCTCCTCTCTCTCTCCTCTCTCTTTCTCTCGACAGGGTTTCTCTTTGTACCTGCAACCACTCTTGTTTTCTTGGAGCTTGCTCTGTAGACCAGGCTGGCCTTGAACTCACAGAGATCCATTCACTTGTCTCTGCTTCCCAAGTGCTGGGATTAAAGGTGTGCACCACCTGGCAACAGCAGTTTCTAATATTGCAGGTCAACGGGCAGAATCATCTCAAACTCACAGCTATGTGTTATTCCCCACTCCCTTGTGAGATTATGGGTGAAGTGTCCCTCATTCAAAGTGCTCAACATTAGCAATGTTTTCCAACTTGTAACTCTTTGGATTTTGTAATAATTACATAGACTCTACCAGTTGAGCATCCCTAGCCCAAAAATCTGAAATGCTGCCAAACCCATTGAGGATTTGGGATATTCAGAGTAGGAACGCTCAACTTGTATGTGCCAGCCTGAAGGCAGAGATTGTATCTGACACGTACTCTAAAGTATCTAATAGTCTGGGTACACATTAGGAGATGAGGAAGAAAGTAGGGGAAGAACTCAGCAGTTTATATTGATCTCTTGATTGGTTAAAAGTTTGTCTGTATACCATAAGAACATCAGTATTATACATGTTAATGAAGTCTTACACTCTTCAGATCAGCAGGCTATATAGCGGGGTTCCTGGGGAAGATGATCTACTAGGTTGTAGGTATGAAATATGTCTGGGCCTGGTGTGGTGGTACAACACCTTTATCCCAGCAGGCTGAGGCAGGCAGATCTCTGAGTTCCAAGGCCAGCCAGAACTTCAAAGTGAGACCCTGTCTTAAAAATACATAATAATTAAAAATAACATCTGGTTAATTTTTCCATTTTAGATAATTATTTTGTGTGTATATAAAATAATCACATTTAATGACTTTTTACCAAATATATCAATATTTTATACATAAGTACACAAAAATACATGCTCTACTCATTTATTAAGATGCTCACCCCTGCCAGAGAAGAGCTCTTACATTATGGTCATGAAGGGGCGGTGCAAGCTGCTCTGTCCTTCTGTCCATCCTGTCCCACTGGCTGAATCTCCCTCTGGTCAGTCTAACATGCTTGTGAAGAAGGCAGTGTTACCACTACTTGTCTGCACGTGCCTGCTAGGGAGCTCGTGTTAGCAGCTTGTTTATCTTTGTTAACTGATGCAGTGTTTACATCCAGATACAGGAACGGTGGCTACAGGATAACCTCACACTGAGAAAAAGAAGAGAGGAGCTGAAGGACGTTGAAGAAGAAAGAAAACATCATTTGAAGGAGATGGGACAAATGCAGGTTTTACAAATGAAAAAGTATGTTTTCGTAACCAGTGTTCATTGTTTGTTTTTGAGGTTTCCTTAAACGGCCCAGGCTGGCCCCAAACTCATGGTGCTCCTGCCTCACCACTTGATGGCTGAAATTACATGCATGACCACCACACTCAGATAGTGTTTCGTTTACTATTATAATATAAAGAAACCGGGAGCTAGAGAGATGGCTTAGTAGTTAAGAATACTGGCTGCTTTTCCAGAGGACCCAGGTTAGATTCCTAGCACCCAGTTTTCTACAATGGAGTGTCCTCCCAGATCCTTTCCACCCAACATTATGTTCTTTCTCTTTCCAAAAAAAAAATATATATATATATATATATAAAACCCACACACATACACTCAAGAAAATAAAAACAAAAGACCAACTGGGTGGTAGTGGTGCACGCCTTTAATCCCAGCACTCAGGAGGCAGAGCCAGGCAGATCTCTGTGAGTTCAAGGCCAGCCTGGTCTACAGAGTGAGATCCAGGACAGACACCAAAAACTACACAGAGAAACCCTGTCTCAAAAAACCAAAAAAAATTAATAAAAGGGGGACCTGTAGGGCCCTGGCCCCGTTTTGGAAAACTGTTGCCTTGCTTGCGGACCTTGACCTTGATATTCTCCCTATGCTAATTCCCTGCCAGGTTCCACCCTCCTGAATGCTTAAGGGAAGTTCCTTCCCTGGTACCCTGAATAATGGGCGTTAACAGATTAGAAGCAAGATTGTAAAACATCAGTAGTGAACTTCTGCCCTCCGAGGTCCTCCCATTGTGCTGTAAGCCTGTATTTAAGACCTCCTCCCCCCTTAAATAAATGACATTCAGCATTTAAAATTAAAATATATATATATATTATATATATAATTGAATGAATACTGTGAATGTTATATATGAATACCACAAATGTGATTAATATCATGAGTGTAATTAATGAATATCATGAATGTAATTTAAAAAATAAAGTAAAAAAAAAAAAACCAAAAAAAAACAAAAACAAAAGAAAGAACAATATGTCAAAAAATGCCAAAAGAAAACAAAACAACCCCACCCCCACCCCCCAAAAAAAAAAACAAACAAAAAAAACTATGGAGGCTGGGTGTAGTGGCACACGGCTGTAATCCCAGCACTTGGGAGGCAGGAGCAGGCAGATCTCTGTGAGTTCAAGGCCAGTCTGGTCTACATAAAGAGACCCTATCTCAAAACAACAGCAGCAACAAAAAATCATGAAGTTTATTTTGGGTTGGCCAACTACTCCTGGGCATGGGGCCTGCCCTGGAATGTGATTGATATCCCCAGTGACACTTCATTGTAGAAAACTGATTCTCCCTTGCTCAGCAGGTATTTATTGCAAATAGCTTCTTGATTAGGAGTGGAACCTGGTGTCCATTTCCTTTTCTCAGGGCTGTGACTTCATCTCAACTCAGACTTCCTTTTAAATTTATTTATTTTATGAGTATTTTGCCCACATGTGTGTATGTGCACCACATTCATATAGTACATGTAGAGGTGAGTAGATGGTGTTGGATCCCCTGGAACTGGCAGGAGTTGATTGCAAGCCACTGTGTGGGCTGCCAGGAGTTGAACCAGGATCCTCTGGAAGAGCAGCCAGTCCTCTGAACTGCTGAGCCATCTCTCCAGCCCAAGCTAGATTTTTAAAAAAAATAATTACTTTTGTGATGAAAACTTAGCAATTTTTTAAGACAGGGTCTCACTGAACAAACCTCCCACTACTAGGAAATGACAGGAGTACCAACCAAATAGATAATCAGGACAACTATATAATAATGTTCATAAACTTGTGAGCACTATCTAGCACATGTGCTTAATAAATAAGTTGATTAGTAAATGAAAAAATTTAAGGCATGTATTGAAGTCCATATAATCTACCAGGGTCCAGAAAATCTTGAGTATTTCTTTTTGGTCAGAATTGTGATTTTTGTATTTGTGCAACAGAAACAGAATTTTTAATGAATTTTACTGTAGAAAATGACTATTTAGTTTATTGCAGATAAAATTGCACTGTGTCTTTGACACTTGTAAATAAAACTGATTGAAACCTGTTACCCAGTAACTTCTCGTTGTTGGCAGTTGGTAGTTGTTGCGTTCTTAGTTCTAAAGCACAGAAGTGTGTGACTTGGTTGCATGAATCCCCAGCAGTGCTTTACATCGTCAGCATCCAAAAGCCAGGGCCTTGGTGATGCTCCCGTGTTGTGAGGATTCTTTATTCCTCGCACAAAAATTAGCTGCTTCTGAAACCTACTACTGCAGAAGTGTGGAGGGAAGAGAACTAGCTCCGAAGCCTTAGAAAGCAAGGAGCGCCTCTGCGTGTGCTCATCACTGAGGAGAATGACACCTGTCAGGGACTGTCTGCTTAGGTTGCCAAAAGGCAGACAGTGGTCCTCACCAATCATGTCCCCTTTCCTAGCGAACATCAGAAGTTGGAAGAGAACATAGACACTATAAAAAGAAATCACAGTTTGGCATTGGGGCGACAGAAGGGCTATGAAGAAGAAATTCTTCACTTTAAGAAGGAACTCCGAGAACCTCAGTTTCGAGATGCTGAGGAAAAGTATAGAGAAATGATGATCGTTATGAGAACCACAGAGCTGGTGAACAAGGACCTGGACATCTACTACAAGACCCTGGACCAGTAAGTGCCTTGGTGTTTGTGCTCACTGCAGTGATAGCTGAAGGCACACTGGTCATCTGTTTTTCCCGTTTCTGTCTTTTCAGTATATGACATTTCATACATACCATGGAATGAAAACATACTTGCGTATGTATGCATGTGTGCTTACATTATACAGCATACCTCCCCTAACCAGTCCAAGAACTTCACTGTTAACCACTGGCTGGCATCCACTTAGCTATTCTTCCATCCCAGCCTTCAGCCATCTCTGCTCCTTATTTCAGTAACAAAGGTGTTTGCTTTCTCTGCTATTAAAAACCAGGTGTAATACATGTATATTGTGTTCAGGCTTTTTAAAGGTGGCATCATATTTCAGGTACTCTTCCAGGAGCTGCTGTTTTGGTTTTGTCCATTTTGGTATGGCTATAGTTCATCCATGCTCTCATGTACAGAATCCCTGTCATGAATCACTGCTGTGTCCCATTCTCCTGGGCTTACATCTTGTGGTCTTTCCTAACACAAACCATGCCATAGGACACTCTTATGACATCTTTTGACAAAGAGATAGACTAAAGCTGTACAGTGGCAGTGGGTTGTGGGATAGGCTTGATTTTACAGAATGCTATATTTTTTTTAATGGTTTTACTAGCCCAGTGTGGTGGCTCAGTGCCAATAAGCCCAGTAGGTAAGAGGCTGAAGCAAGTGAATTTCTGTGAGTTTAATGTAATAGGTTTAAAATAAGAAACAGTTGTGACCTTTGTGTACAGTCCTCTAATTCATTTTTATTATTTTTTTTTTTAAAGAATAGAGTATTTTTAGTTGGGTGGTGGTGGCACACGCCTTTAATCCCAGCATTTGGGAGGGAGAGGCAGGCAGATCTCTGTGAGTTCGAGGCCAGCCTGGGCTACAGAGTGAGTTACAGGACAGGCTCCAAAGCTACGCAGAGAAACTCTGTCTCAAAAAACAAAAAACAAAAACAAAAACCAGAATAGAGTACTTTTGTAGCTAGGCCTTTAATCCCAGCACTCAGGAGGCAGAGGCAGGTGGATCTCTGAGTTCAAGGCCAGCCTGGTCTACAGAGCAAGTTTCAGAACAGCCAGGGCTCCATAGAGAAACCCTGTCTTAACCCCACTCCTCCCCACCCACCCCCCAAAACCCTGTTTTTAAATTACTGGTTTTTTTGTTTCGTTTTTCAAGACAGGGTTACCAATCATACATATTAATGGGGTCAGTATGAGATTTCCACATATGCATAGGTACACACAGATTAGATCTCACCACCCCCTTCTCCTCTAGTTACAAGTGTTCTATTTTTGGGGATTTGGTGGGGAGAGGATCTCCCCTGTATCCCTGACTAGTCTGGAACTTTGATATGTAGACCAGGCTGGCCTCAAATTCACAGATCCGCCTGCCTCTGCCTTCCGAGGTCTGGGATTAAATGCATGAGCCACCACGCTTAACCTCTTGAGGACATTTTCAGGCTGTGTATAGGAGGGACTGTGTAACACTGGCCCTTCTGCTGCTGTCTGTGGTTTGCTGCTCTGCTTTGGCTGTGTACCTAGCAGAGGGATAGCTGGGTAGGATGGCCAGTCTGTTTCTTGGTGCATTTGGGGGTTTTGCATGGGTTCCTGTGATTGAGTACAGGTCATCAGGCTTGAGCAGCAAGTGTGTGAGCCACTGAGCTATCTTGCTAGCCTGATTTCTTGAGTTTTTTTGGGTTTTTTGTTTTTTGTTTGTTTGTTTGTTTGTTTGTTTGTTTTGCTTGTTTATTTGAGTCAGGGTCTTACTGTGTAGTCCAGGCCTTGGACTGACAGAGTCAGTCAGATCTGCATGCTTCTGCCTCTGGAGTACCTGCTGGGATTAAAGATGTGGGCCACCATGCCCAGCTATTTGTTTTTTGGAGAATCTTCAGACTGAAGTTCCTTCTGAATCCTTGTCAGCATTTGTCTTATAGAAATCCTTCTAACTGGAGTGAGATGGTCTCTCATATGGACGGTGTGTAATTCACCGATGGCAAATGATAGCAGTATATTTTCGTGTTTGCTGAACATTTGTATTTGAAGTACCTATGCAGCTCATTTCCCCCTTCTTTAGTTTATCGAACCACTATTTTTTTTTTATTGTTTGTTTGGTTTTTTGAGAGAGGGTTTCTCTACATGGCTGTCCTGGAACTCACTGTGTAGACCAGAATGGCTTCAAACTCAGAGATCTGCCTGCCTCTGCCTCCTGAGTGCTGACATTAAAGCCATGTGCCCCCACTGCTCAGCAGACTGCTCATTTTTAAGTTCCATATATGTTCTAGATGTTTACCCTGCCAGATGAGTAGGTAACAGTTTTCCCCATTCTGTAGACTCTGATTGTTTCCTTTGCTGGGCAGAAGCTTTTTAATTTGATGTAATTTTTGTCTACTTTGGTTTTTGTTCCTGGTACTTTTAGTATCTTGCCCCACAAAAACAAACCCTTGCCTCTTACAGAGTTGTGTCCGATGCTTCCTTCTGCAGTTAAGTTTCAAATGTTAAATGTTACCTGTCATTGACTATTGTATGTAATAAGAGACAAGTCTAGTTCATCCTCTGCATCCAGAATCCCAGCTTTCTCTGTTCTTTGCCCACTGTCTGTTGTTAGCACCTTCATTGAAGACCAGTTGATGTAGAGACATGCTTATATTCCTAAGCTCTCTGTTCCATCCGCTGCTCTGGTGTCCATCTCTGTCAGTGCTGTGCTGTTCGGATTGCTGTAGCTGTTAGACTATTCTGTGGTAATGTGATAGTCTTCTCTGTTGTCCTTTTGTCCAAGATGGTTCTGACTATTGGGGTTTTGTCTGCTTGCTTCCTCATTTTATAGTCCATATGAATCGAGAACTTTTTCCCTAGTTATCTGAGGGATGTCATCGATACTTTGATATGGATTGCACTAAATCTGGATGTCAATTTGAGACGCAAGGGAACAACTCATCAATACTTATGCCCAGTCTATGAATATGGACACAGACTGTCTTTCCACTCTTTTGTGTCTCTTTGAGTTCTGTCATTGGTATTTTATGGTTTTTTGTAGTGGTCTTTCTCCTCTTTATTTAAATATATTCCCAGGTCTTTGTTTCTTTTTTTTATAATTTATTTTTATTTTATGTGCTTTTATGTGTCTTGCCTGCGTGTATGTCTGTGTGAGAGTGTCAGATCTTGGAGTTACAGTTAGTTGTTAGCTGTCATGTAGGTGCTGGAAATTGAACCCGGGTCCTTTGGAAGAGCAGTCAGTGCTCTTAACAACTGAGCCATCTCTCCAGCCCCCAGGTTTTTGTTTCTAGAGCTGTTTTCAGTGAGATTGTTTTCATACCATTTGTTGATGGTGTATGAAAATACTGATTTCTATATGTTGATACTTGTGATGATACCCTATGATCTTGTCAGCCTGACTGCATTTAGAAGCATCTTGAAATCCTGGAGCCTGGGTGTGGTGGCTCATGCCTTTAATCCCAGACTTTGGAGGCAGTCACGTCTCTGTGAGTTTGAGGCAGCCAGGTATACATAGTGAATTCTAGGACAGCTAGGAATACATAGACCATATCTTAAAAAAAAAAAAAAAAAAAAAAAAAGGCTTGACTCTCTGAGTTCAGTCTCCAGAATCTACGTGGTGGAAGGGTAGAACCAACTCCTGTAAGTTATCATCTGACTGCCACATGCTCTGTGGCATGAGCAGGCAAGCAAGCTAGCCTGTGTGTACACACACACACACACACACACACACACACACACACACACACACACACACTCGAACAGGAACACAAATACAAAAGAAGCACCTAGATTAGTAAAGCACACCAGTGTGTCTGTGAGGGCATTTCTAGAGGCAGCTAGATCATCAAGGCTCTGTCTTAGACATTTGTTTAATCCATTCAAAATTTGAAGCCAGGGTGATGGTGCACCCCACTTATCCCAGCACTTAAGAGGTAGAGGCAGGAGGATCAGCTCCAGCTACATAGTGAGTTTAAAGCCACCCTAAGCTTCAGGAGACATTAACTCAAAAATGTTTGGGGTAGGTTGTTGGGAAATGGTGGAACATGGTCACTAAGGACTTGCCTTGGAAGACAGTGTCGGGCCTGGCCTCCTCTCATTACTTTTCTTTGCTGTCTGACTGCCGTGAAGTGAATAACTTCTTCATGCCCTTCCTCTGTGTTTCTGCCTTGCCACAGACTTACAAACCATGGAGCCAGCTGACCATGCAGTGAAACTGAGCCAAACTAAGTCATCTCTCCCTCCAGTTGTTTATCTCAGGGATCTGATCGCAGTGGATGCTTACTAATCAATCTGGTCTGCCACATCTCTAATTAGGATCAAATTAAGGTCTTGAAACAAGGCATATGGTTAGAGAGCCCTTGCCTAGAAGACTCTGTCCATTTGTCTGCTTCCTTGAGTCATCCTCTGCCCGCCCAGCTCCTTCCCGTGTGCCTGTAGGAGTGTCCTGTCCTCTGCTTGTGTTTAGTTCTTTAACAGCAGGTGCTGTGGAGCTGGTAGTCTTAGCACTGACTTGTGTGCAGTGAAGAACAGAGTCCTGCTGGCCAGGGTGCTGACGCGTATAGGGCAGATTGTCAGGAAAAAGTTCCCGTGTGGAATTCAGTCAGAGATGCCGTAGGGAAAGTAAAACTGGGAGTTCAGACAAGACAGCCCTTAACACGTGGTTAAAATTACTGCCTCTGGAAAAGGAATTTTAACCCTGTTGTAGTAGGTAATTATTCACCACAACCCTCTGTTTCCTCATCTATAAAATGGGAATAAAAAAATTTATACCAACATTCACTGTAGAGATAGTTACAAGACAGACTCCAAGACCATTTAGAATTAATCCAGCTTCCTCTGCCATGTTCCTTTCTCCTGTCCTTTGCTCCCCTTCCTCTTTTTTTCGTGTGTGTATATGTAAAAACAGGATTTCACACATACCCAGACTTGCCTGGACCTTCCACTGTGTGGCCCAGGCTGCCCTGGAATTTATACTAGTCTCTTTCCCTGGGTCTCCCAAGTGCTAGAATTCTGGGTCTGAGCCATTCCTGGCTCCATGCTCCAGAGTTGAAGTTCCTAAACTCTGTTCTCTACTCACTCTAAAGAAGTAATTCTATTAAGGAAACACAGGTTTCCATTGCTCTTATTTCAATATTCTTGAAGATTAAATGTCCCAAAGTTGGGAGCTTTGCAGAGAGACCAAATTCTGAGTACTTACTACATTAGCCATAATCAGATAATAACATAACAATAACATAATTCTTTTTGTCCATTTGTAAAAGACAGGGTATCACATACTGTATTTACTGGAGAGATTAAGCAGCCTGCCCAAGTTACTCGCAGAGATAAGATGAGATTTCAGAAGCAGGGGACTTTCTAATCTTGTGTGCCAAGCTGCTACCATGATAGCCCTTATTAAACCCTTTAAAGGAAAAGCCTGGACTTAAATAATTTATACATATAGACATGTTTATGTTGTATAAATGTGGACTAACTCAACCTTCTAATAGCCATGATAATTGACTAATTTTCATTTATTTTATAACTCCTCAGGTAGATGTCTACATGAAATACAAAATTGTCTGTTATATTAAGCTTTTGATTGCTGACTTGTTTGACACTGTTCTAGATAAAGAGTTCACAAATGAGGAAACAAATTAAGAAAAAGAAGCAGCCGGGTGTGATGGCACAGGTCTGTAATCCCAGCACTTGGGAGGCAGAGGCAGCTGGATTTCTGTGAGTTCAAACAGGTCTGATCTACAAAATGAGTTCCAGGACAGCCAAGGCTGTATAAAGAGACCCTGTCTTTAAAAAAAAGAAGGCAAGAAATTAACAAGTAATGGTGGATGCTACAGTGAAAATGAACAGTATAGTTAATTGAGGAGGTGCCGGAGGCCTGGCCTCTTCCGGGGACAAAACATTTAAGCTAGCGCCTGAGTGATAAGAGGGAGCAAGGTGTGCACAGTGGGGAGACACAGCCATAGCAGGAACACAGTAGTGAATGCAGCAGCGCCAAGACCAGAAGCAGGGCGTTTTGTGAACCAGATGACCGGCTAAGTATGCTGTGCTGAATTGCCCTGGTGAACAGTTTGGTTTTACTGAAAGTGCTTTGCAAGGCATAGCAGCCCTCTTGCCTGCTGTGTGGAGAATGGATGATAATACTTAGGATCAGAAGCTATAAGGCCAGTGAGAAAAAAAGACTGACAAGGTGACCAAAGAGATAGTGGTGGAAGACTTGAGCATAGCCATGGGAATGGGGAACAGTGATGTGATGGTGCTGGAGTTGACACACCTCACTTCGAAGTTGAGGGAAAGGAAGGGTTCAGGATTGTTTCTGCATGTTCTCACTTGTGCAGCAGGCTCCCAGGGAACAAGATGATATATCTGAAATGGGCAGGATTTGAGAGAGGAAAGGAAGAGTTCTGTGTTGGGTACTTTAATGCTTGTGTAGACTTCCAAATGAAGAATTCAGGCAGGGAATTTAAGTATAGAATCCAGGGTCTAGAGCATGCTTGTGGCGTGTGTTGCATATGGAGAGAGTGTGGTTACAGAAGGGAAGGGTACAGAGACTAGTTGACAAGTGGGTCTGAAGCTGCGGTGGTGGCCAGGTTGTTAAAGGTTGTTGTAACTTGCAGACCAAGTGAAGCAAATATTTCAAGAGTCATTAACTCCTGACATGTTGAAGAAGACAAGCTGAAAGGTGACCTTGAATTTGACAAATTGGAGACTTTTGACTGGAAAGCCAGCAGTTGGAGTAGGGTGAAGAGAAAATGTAGGAGAGAAATGGCATCATATCTAGAGGGAGCTGGGGAAGCACTGATGCAGTGGGAAGGTCTGTGGGGAACTCAGTCCTTGCTTACAGTGCGTGGCTCTGCAGACCTGGGTTTTTGTGTGAGTTAACTGATAGAATACTATGTCCAGAAGCCCTCCACCTGTCACTCAGTGAGGCACCCCATAGTTCAGGTACATTAAAGAGGTCATAAAAGACTGCTATAACCTGTCCTTTTCCTAAACTGCTGAATGAGCCGAGAGAATGAATGCCTTGGTAGGCTTGCCAGGCTGTCTGGCCTGGGGAAGGAAGGGCATTTCCACAGAGGAATATGAGGTATTGCACTGGTATGCAAGGGAGCTCTATGGAGCGAGCCAGGAGTGGGTAGCAGTGAGGAGATGCAAGGGTGCTTTCCATCTAGAAATTAGCTTGCTTAAGGAGCAAAGCCAGACTGTTCAGTGAGGTCTTTTATCTGCTAATCAGATGCATTCTTCTAAATAAGAAAAGTAGTAGTATTTCCTTCAAATGGAGTCTGTGGGGTTTCTCCTGCATACAGTGGATATCTCAAGATTTATATTGTGATCCCTAAATTTGTCTTCTCCCCCTGCCAAAATAAAGGGGTCTAAAATTTCACTCATTGTTTCGCCTCTTAGAATAAGAATGCTGTCGGTGTCATCGTTGCACAGTGGTCTATTTAAGGTAACACAGGAAGTTAGCAGTGCATTTTCGAGAAGAGCTGATTAGCATCTGTTATTAGTAATCATCTGAAACAGCAGCAAGCAGAAGCATTGGCAGAAACACGAGCCAAGAAGCAAGCATGCGTGGCTTAGGATGCATGACTCCCCCACAGCACCACAGTTTCAATGAATTGGAATACATCTCTTGCCCAAAGTGCTGTCCAGGATTTTGTTTCCCAGATGTGAAATGTTGTATGTTACATCATACTGCTGAGACTCAGGAAACATGCAACTCCCACGTTTGTATCTGAGAAACTCCCACAGCTTTGTATTTGAGGCAGCCAGCTCTCTGCCAGGCTGTTGAGAGTGTGGGTCTCAGCCTTCAAGGGGAGCTCTGGTTGAGAACTTTATTCAGGACTTATCCTGCACTGACCACAATGCATTATGGTTTCATACAGTAGCATCCTGTGAGATTGATTACAAACCCAAAGATAGCCAGGGGCATTTCACATCTACTTCAGGGGTGTTGTTTGTTTTAAGCAAACGTTTATCTTTTGATAATGGTTGAACCATTGCCTAATGTTAAAAGCTGATATTTAGGAGGCTGGCTAAAGGAAATGAATTTAATAAAGTCATAAAAGTTTTAATTTGGAAAAAAGTCACTTAAAGTTGCCAGATTAAGGATTTTGAGTTCAGCAAGAAGAAATCCTAATTCATTTGGAACATGGTACTCACAACACCATTTCTGTTGGGCAGGAGGACTTCTGCTGACCCATATGTAAGGAGGCAGGAAGTTCTCCTGGTATGGCGTTCTGGGGCAGTAGGAATATTAGTCGGCATTAAAAAGGCTAATCATGGAGGCTGGAGAGACAGTTCAGCAGTTAAGAGCATGTATTGCTCCTGCAGAACTTTGAGTTCAGTTCCCTGTACCCATATCAGGAAACTCACAACTGCCTGTAACTCCAGTTCTAGGGACTCCTATGCATCTCAGCTCCTTGGGCACCTATACTCATATACATATGCTCACACAGACGTACACACGTAATTAAACTTGAAAAAATTTTAAGGCTAATCACGCATAGCCAGTTTTTTGGGCAGCCCGTGCATCAAGTTTGGGACAGTTTTAAACACAAAGATGAAAACAGTGTATTTTGGAAAATGCCTTTGAAAGTATCTGCTTTTTTTCAAACAGGATTTGCATTAACTTAGTTTTTATGCTTCCAGATTAAAATAATTACCAAAAAAAGTCCATTTGTATTTGGTCTTTCCAGTTATTAGTCAGCGAGACTGCTTGAGGTATGGGGAAATCTGGGTCAAGGCTTGCCTTTGTTTGTGCGCTTGCTATTTTGAGCAGTAATCCAGATTTTGCCTTGATTGCTTGTCTTCTCTGCTTGAGTCCTGTAGATGGTTTGAGGAGGGAAGGAAGCAAGAGCTGGAGAGGCCTTGAGGAAGGAGAAGCCTGGGTCTCTTTAGAGGATCTGTTCTAAACCTCTTAGCACCTGCTTTCTTATGGCTGCGTCTTAAGCCTTTAATTCTACACTATTGGTCCGGTGCTGAGGTGGAAAAGTAGCCTTTAAACAACAACAGGAGGCCTGATGTGCGGCTCCATTTGTGACATTAGGCTGGAAGCTGTGTGTGCTTAGGAAGAGGGTAACTCAGGCTCCCGGAAGCTCCTCGTCTAAAGAGCAAGTGTGGAAGGCAGTTGGCTGGCTTGGAAGCAGGGAAGAGCTGCTCCCCGCTGGGGCAGAAGCTCTGGTGCGGAGGTGCTGAAGTGGCAGTACAGTCCCTGGCACCCAAGGGTGCCTTTGTGAAGAAGCAGAGGGTGTATGCTAGAACAGCTCCACGTGCTACCGTGACAGCTCTGGGTTTGGTTTGGTTTCCTTTAATTATTTTTTTAGAGCAGTTGTAGGTCTGTAACATAAATGAGCAGAAAGAAAGTACAGAGATTGCTTACATCCCCACCACGTCCATGCAGGCCCAGCTGCTTCCACCATCTGCTTCCTGCACTGGAGCTAGCAGTGAGCCTGTGTTGCTGCCACTGCCATGCGGAGTGTGCTGTGCATCCTTCACAGTAGACGCCGTACATTCTGTAGCATGACCAGAACGGTGTTTAAAAGAAGCCTCCCACCACAGTAGCTTCATTAGCACAAGACTTTCTACTTTATGGCCACATGATGCTGCCTTTCAAATGGGAACCTCCAAACTTGTCATTTGGAAGATCACATTCTAGGGCTCAGGACCACCAGAATTACCATTCCTCTTCACAAAATGCAAAGGAGTATTGGAGAGATTCTTGAGGAACTCTTTTCAAGCTATTAGTGAATGTTGAATTTTAAGACTAAATAAGTTTATAAATTGCTGTCTTCTTAGATCTTAGAAATTCTTACTCTCTTTTGAGAACCAGTTTTAACCGGGAAAGCATACCGATCCACATGCGCTAATACATTCATTTAGCTGACAGACAGCACTCTAGGTCACAGCAGGACTATATGCTTGCCAGATAACCACTGTCCTCAACTGCCTCAAGCCCGTGACATTTAAATTGGTGACTCGGGAGAGATCTTAGATTTTTAGGGTCATCCTTTTATTTGTTTTAGGGATAGGGTTTCATGTAGTGCTGTAACCCTGGCTGACCTTCAACTTGCTGTGTGACCAAGGCTGGCCTTGAACTCTTGATCCTCCTGCTTCCACCCCCCACACCCCCCACACCCCATGCCAGAATTACAGACACACACCACAACTCATGGTTTTATGCAGTGCTGTCAATCAAACCCAGAGTCCTGTGCATGGTAGGCAAGTACTCTTCCAACTGAGCCACATCCCCAGTTCCTCTGGGTCATTCTTTACAGTACTTAATATTTAGTACCTGTAACAAGTGCTAAAGATGTGCCTCAGTCCATTGACAGCTCTAGGGCTGCTTTCCTTCCATCAGCTTGAGCCTGTCACTCACCTCTTCCTGTGGTAGCTGTCCCCACTTCTGCTCTCTCATATCATTCTCATCCTACGTGTCCCGTTGTTTCTCTGCGAGGTTGATAAGTGGTTCCTGTTGTCGTTGTAGGAAAGACTTCCTCCTCCCTTCCCCATTGACCTCTACTCACAGTACCCTCACCAACCGAACACTTTTGTTCTCTTAACCACCCGTGTTTTCTTGTCTTGTTTCTCCTTGGAATGTTCCCCTAAGACCTTTCCAAGTAGACGTGATTGTTCCTCCCTCTCAGGCCATATTATTGGTACCACATTGGTACCACATGTTACAGGTGATTTGTGCTTCACCATACTTCACATCTACAAGTCACAGAACACACGTCAGAATAGGTGGAGATTGACGAGGTGACATTGCCTAAAACTCAACAAGGTGCTCCTGCATCACTAACCCTGTGTAGCCCTGGCTGTCCTGAACAATCTCTGTAGACCAGGGTGGTCTTGAACTCACCCCTGCCTCTGTCTCCAAAGTGCTGAGGTTAAAAGGTGTGCGTCAACAATGCCCGGCTCACTCTGTTTTGTTTTGTTGTTTTTTTCATGTAACTTTCATGTTCATAGAGGCATGCAATTCTTTTATGTTCATAGAGGTATGTGCTTCTAACTTTTAATGTCTGTATAATCCATAAAATAGATTTTGTCTATTTCAACCATTGACTTTAGGAAGATATCAAATTTGGCCACCACTGATGCTGCTGTGTGTATGGCTTTGCATGCTTATGCAGATAGACCAGAAAGATAGCTTCTTAGAAATGAAGCCACCAGGTCAGAGGGTATGGCCATTAACCTATTAATGCTAGATTGGCTCCCAAGAGCACTTACAAAGCATGTGTTTCCACTTGTTCTGGTTAAAGCTGACGTTTATCATTTTTGGGGGGGGGGAGGGGTGAACACTGGAAGGTCAGAGAGACAGAATAAGCCACAGCTATCTCACCTCACCGGATCCTCAGCTGGTCTTGCTTCCTCAGACTGGAGGCCTCTGAGCCCTCATCCAGAATGGGTCTCAGCTGAACTGCTGCTAGAAGCCTGAAAGCTTAACCAGCCACATGCTTCTCCAGGCCAAAGGCCTCTCCAGGGCAAATGCCTCTCCAGGGCAAATGCCTCTAGTTTCTGGTCCTCACGCCTTATATACCTTTCTGCTTTCTACCACCACTCCCTGGGATTGAAGGCGTGCTTTCTGGGATTAAAGGCGTGAGTCACCATGCTTGGGTGTATCCTTGAACACATGGATTTCTGCCTCTGGAATGCTAGGATTAAAGGCGTGTGCTACCACTCCCTAACCTCTGTTTAATATTGTGGCTGTTCCGTCTCTGACCCCAGATAAGTTTATTAAGGTACACAATATTTTGGGGAACATAATACCTTATAACTAATACAAGAAAAATTATGTCCAATAAGTATATACAATATACACAGTCAAGATTACATTAACGATGTCTAGTCCATTAACATTTGTCAGATTCAGACAAAAAACACCACTATATATATTAACAATGTCCAGTCCAGTAACATTTGACAAATTCAGACAAAAAATTTTTTCATTACTTATCTTATTGAAAACAAGTAGTTCCTTTTTAAAAGTAGATTCCATAATCTCCCTTTTTATCTTATCATATCCATATTCTCTCTTTTTTCTTTTCATAATACATTCAGTAGTCTACCTTTTGTCATTTTTATATCTTCTCCTTTTTCTTTTCAGTGTAGATTCAGTGATCTACCTATTTTTCCTATTTTTCTTTATCTTTTTTCTCAGAGTAGATTCGGTGATCTATCTCATCTATTTTCTCTTTTTCTTTTTTCTTTCTAGGGGTGAAGATATCTTTAGAGAATCTTGAAAAGAAAATTTTTGGGTTAATTATCAAGTCCTGTATTATTTGTCTAGTCTCTGTATAATAGGAAAGTTCAGGGCTTGTCATAAGTCCTTGTTTGAGTAGTCTGTCAGGCTGGATCATCTCAGCTAGTCATCTCGAAATTGTCCTAAACAATTTGTATTCCAAAGTCGATCTTTCCTTGGTGTTAATCAGCTTAATAGCTTCACCATAGTCCATGTAGAATCATCGTTATGGGGTCCCATCATCCTTTTGAAGATTTCAAAGTTGCTGTTAGGCGTGTTCATGGTTCGCTGCAGACTTTTTTTTTTTAACCTCCTCTGTGGTTTGGAGTAATCACAGTCTGATAAATGTCTGTCTCTCGGAACCATGAACATTCTTCCCTAAAAGAGAAAATCTTCACAGCAATTTCTCCTCACCATTTGTCTTGCCAAACTTTTCCAAACTGACCTTTGCTGATGCTCTCTTGTAACATGATGGTCCTGGCAATTCTTCTCTGAACAAGCAGTAGTAAATCCTTTGTCCCAGGTAGCAGCATCACCGCAGTCACCAATATGATGAGAAGCAGCCAGCAACTCGGAGCAGCAGCCACTGCCTCCATGGTCCCACTGCCACCGTTTGTAGCTGGGTCCTGACCGAAGCTTCTCCTTAGCAAGCCTCCTAGGCCGGCCTCAAACTCAGGATCCTCCTGCCTCTGCCTTCTTCAGTGAATCCAACCAGTGTGCTTCACCACAACTGGCCGAGTGTAGCTCGGGCCTGAGTTGGGGCTCACAAGGCCACAGGCAAGAGGCTTTTTCATGAATTCATACCACGAACGTTGGGCGCCAGATGTAGCATGAATCTTAAAAGTTCTTATTAATAAGATCAAACCTGAGCCAGTTATTGGGGTGAACACTGGAAGGTCAGAGAGACAGAATAAGCCACAGCTATCTCACCTCACCGGATCCTCAGCTGGTCTTGTTTTCTCAGACTGGAGGCCTCTGAGTCCTCATCCAGGATGGATCTCAGCTGAACTGCTGCTCCAAAGCCTGAAAGCTTAACCAGCCACATGCTTAACCAGGCCAAAGTCCTCTCCAGGGCAAATGCCGTTTCTCTATCATTTCAAGTGTCTGGTTCATCACATGCCCTTTAACGCTCTTCATGGCATCCTTTAATTTATGTCTTCGTAGTTCTATGCCTTAGTTAGATCTTCTCAATCCGAAGATTACAGAAAGGTTTTTTTCTGGGCATTCTCCAGTGGTCTTCCTGCCCAGCCTTCTGAGTAGTAGGTGTGTGTCACCACAGTGGTCACTGTAACATTAACGTGTGTGTGTGTGTGTGTGTGTCAGTGTGTCAGTGTCACAGTGTTCATGTAACGGTCACTTGGTGTGTCGGGCCTCTGATGCTTTGATGTAGGGTCTGTCATGTACAGCTGACCCCTGAGCTTCTAGGGACTCCATGTAGGAGAGCTGGATTTACAGGCACACGTTACTGCATCCAGCCTTTATGTAGGATCTGGGAATCTGAACTTACAGCCTCACACTTCCCACTTTAACTCTTAGTCATTGGAATTTTATTTTGGAGTTTGATACAAAATCATGATGCTGTTTTTTTTCTCCTTTCCAACAGTATTGAGATATTTCTAATTGATTTGAAATGTCAGTTATATTAATTATCAGAGGTTTTTATTTGTGTTAACATCTAGATTTTCTTCTCTGTCCACAAACTTTTTAATATTTCTTCCTGTCTCAGTACCACAGTTTTATTTTTATGTTTTCTCTCTCAGAATTTTAGAGTCTGTGTACAGATTTCATTGAATTCTCTTTTTAAATTCAGTGTTTTGGTTGAATTTAAAATGCCGGGCTATTTTTGCTTTGGTTGCTTCTGTTTATGGTGCACTTGGGAAGAAGCTGTCTTTGCAACAAGGAATCTGCCCCTGTGGACTCTTCGGAATGTGTCTCCTCTTCAGTCGTTTCTTTTTGTGCTATTGGAAAGTTACGGCTGTTTCCTCTAGTGCTGGATATTTTTAATTTCTTCCTATTTTATACTTGGTATTGCCATTGTTAATAGGATGTGTGTGTGTGTGTGTGTGTGTGTGTGTGTGTGTGTGTGTGTGT
>CABHPR010110226.1:1414-17322 GCA_902168415.1 Peromyscus melanophrys
ACACACACACACACACACACACACACACACACACACACACACACTATTTTATTGTATGTAATCTCCACTTGTTTATTTTTTGTTTTCATTGCCTCTGTGCGTGCGTGTGTGTGTGTGTGTGTGTGTGTGTGTGTGTGTGTGTGTGTGTGTGTGTTAACCAAGAAATCACCACAAAGGACAATGTCATGAAACTTTTTATTTATTTATTTTTAGGAGTTTTACAGTTTAAGGTTTTATATTAAATCTTTACTCTGCCTTGAGTTGCTATTTGTTTTTAGGATAATATGATGGATAAATTACTTTGTTTTGCATGCAGATATTCAGTACCCCCGAGTTTGTTTAGTATCACATCTTTCCTATATTGTGTACTTTTGGTATGCTTGTAGAGTATCAGTTGGCCCTATGTGTGGAAGTTTATTCCTCACCTTTATAACAGTTACAAAACCATAAAGTCATTTTACAGAATGTGAAAAGTATTTGTAAAGTATATGTGTGTTGAAAACACATTATTAGTTTCTGGATGAAGGCTACAGGTTTAGCTGAATGATAAGATACCTTGTTTAAAATTCACAAGGCCTTCGGTTTGGTCCTCAACACTGTGCACAAACACATGCACACATATACACAGAGATACACTCACATGTGTATACATATATATATTTCATATTTATTTTTTCTATAACACATTGGCAACAAAGATCGTGACTTTATTTTAGTGTGCAAAGGGTCCAAAGAGACTTTTTCCCAAAGAAAGCATGCAAGTAACAAAAAGTCCATGTAAAGTGCTTAATATTACTACTTGCGGAGGAAACCCGAATGAAAATCCCACTGTAGTATCGTACCATAGCACACCTACTAAGATGCTTATTCTCAATAAGAGAAACAATAGTAATATGGAAGATGTCAAGAAAACAGCTCATATAAATCATTGGTAAGAATGCAAATTAGTGCAGCCAGTACAGGGAACAGACGGAGTTTCTTCAGTGGGAAAAAAATACGGCTGAAGCAGCTCAGCCGTACTGTTGTATAGATAGTGTTTGAACACGTACATGTACACCTCCCTGTGGTTTAACCACCAGCACTCTGCAAAAACACTCTGAGATAGGTAAATTTGTCTTTTTATTTAAAGAGACTTACAGCTTCAGGTTTAAAGTTAAATTAATGATTTTTGGGCAGGGGGAAGTATTTCAAGACAGGGTTTCAAGACAGTCCTGGCTGTTCTAGAACTTGGTTTGTAGACCAGGCTGATCTCGAAGTCACAGAGATCTGCTTACCTCTGCCTCCCTCCCAAGTGCTGGGATTAAAGGTGTGCGCCACCACTGCCTGGGATGGTGATGTGTTTTGACTTTGTTTTTGTACTTTGGTTTAAGTTTTGAAACTTAGACCTTACATTTTTGTGTTGGTTTGATTTTGGGGTTTTGCCTAGGTCTATCTCACAGCTTCCAAGTCATCTGTTGAAAAATATTCAAAAATATTCAAAAATCAATTGGGCATATTTTTTAAACTTTTATTGATTCTTTGTGAATTTCACATCATCCATTCCAATCCCCCTTATCTCCCTTGCATCTGCCCTTGCAACCCCCCTCTCCAAATCAAAACCAAATTTAAAAGAAAAACCTAAAGCCAAACAATACAGAGACAAAACAAAACAAAAAAAGGAGAGAAATCCTTTGTGGAAGCTGTAGTGTGGCCCGTTGAGTCTCACAGTTTACCCTTTAGTACATTTATCTTCACTTGCAGGTGTTCCTTGCCACAAGTCATTACACTGGCTGGAGGCCTCTGGCTTGTGCTTCACTACCAACAATAGGCTCTCACTGGGGCTCCTTTTGGATATCCTGTTGTTATCCTTTGTCATGGACATCCTGATGTTTTGGATCTGTAGGCTTATCCCCTTCACCTGTTCCAACAATTCATAGATGAGGTGGATGTTGGGGTAGGCTAACTCATAGCCCTGGTTCTGGCCCTGGGTGATAGCTGGGTTGGTCAGCCTGCTAGCTTTCCCTCATCATTACTAACTACTAGGATGAGCGCTCCAGCCCTGGCCCAGCTAGCTTACCCAGTGTAGCCTGCAGCAAAGAGCTGGACCAGTTCTCCTGCTCTAGGTCCTCAGATCCGGGTCACCTGTTAGAATTCTGCCCTCACTCCAGCTACATGACTGCACATGCACAGTTCGAGGTCTTGCGTCTTACGTCATCAGTGGGCACTGGCAACTATGTATGCACGGCGTGGTCACACAATCTGCACCTTAAAAGCCAGATGCGCCGGGGGTTGGTGGCGCACGCCTTTAATCCCAGCACTCCGGAGGCAGAGGCCGGCGGATCTCTGTGAGTTCGAGGCCAGCCTGGGCTACCAAGTGAGTTCCAGGAAAAGGCGCAAAGCTACACAGAGAAACCCTGTCTCAAAAAACAAAAAAACAAAACAAAACAAAAAAAAGCCAGATGCAGACCCCACACTCCCTCTGCTCTCTCTGCTCTGCTTCTCTCTTCCCCCACCCCACCATCTTTCTCTCTCTACAGGCCTGGCTCTCCTCTCTTCTCTCTCTCCCTTCCTCCCAATAAAGCTCTCTGTAACTAGGTAGTCATGGCCATGGTTCATGACTTTTCCACTGGTAACCAGCGCCGCCACCAGCGCTGTTTATCAGACCTTTCATTGGTGCCGTGGACTCAGATAGGAAATTCAGCTCACTCTGCGTCTGCAGCCTGAGCTATATTTCTCCTGCCAGACCCCCCAGGGGGTCCTCGGGCTGTGCTGGCACTGACTCATTCTCTCTCTTGACGAGGAGGTCAATGCTGTCAGACCCCTGGGGGGTCCTCATGCTGCATACGCTCCCAGCCACTACTCCTCTCTTGACAAAGTGGGGAGTAACCTGTGCTGATTCATAGATCCTTCTCCAACCTTGGGGACGCCTGGGACTGGAGTCTGATCCCGTTTTTTTTTTTTTTAATTTTAATTTTTTATTTTTCTCTCTTGGTGCTGCAGTCATGGGACATAGGGGCAGATACCAGTAAATTTGGCTGTTTCAACCCCAATATTTCGTGGGAATTATCTAACTTCTGCCAGCAAATGGGCAAATGAAAAGAGTTATCTTATCCCCAAGCTTTCTACCAAAGCTCTGAACCCTTCTCCCTCTCCATTTCTGATTCTTTCTCTGCCATGTGCAATCACATCTGTCTGTCTGACTTCTGCTCTCCGCTCTCCAGTATTGGGCGGGCTTTAACTCACCTTAACTCCTCCCACTCCTTCTCCAGCTGCCCTGAGAGGCACAGACAGGTCTGAAAGCAGGCTAGGATCCATGCAAATAAGTTTATGATCAGGACCCACATGGGGATCACAGTAGTCAGGATGGCTCTTTAGCCAGAGATCAGTTCACACCCTGCCTCCTGGCAGGTCTTCCTAAAGCTGTCCTTAAGCCAGCAGACATCAAAAAAAAAAAAAATTCAAGACACGGAATAAAATCCATCTCTTGTCTCCCAGACCTTCCCCATATAAGGACTAATTTTAACTTAAGCACCTGGAGAGCAAGGCTCCTGACCCCACAGGTGGAAGTTTCATCTGTGGCATTTAAGGTGTACCAGGGGAGAGATAAAAATGCCCAAGTGTCCAGCTGGCTCCCAAAAGTTGCTGGGTCCCTGTTTTAAGTGTGGCGAGGGGGTGGGAGGGGGTGGGGGGGAGGAAGGCCACGTGGGCTAGTGCGTGCCCTGCCAGGCCATCAATTGAGCCTTGTTCAGAATGCTACCTAGAAAGACAACTGGTCAGCTGACTGTACCCAGGCACCAAGGGGCAAGGGAACATCAAGCTAAGACCTCCAGCAGACCTAGGCTTGGCCACAGGCTCGCTTGCAGGGAACCCTGAATGCAGCATGGAAGCGATCCGTTTCTTTCCTTCTGGACACCAGAGGTACTCAGCCAGTCCTGGGAGTTTTGGGGTCTTACCTCTCCTTATTTATCTATTGTTGGGGTAGGGAGGACAGTCTTAGCCCCCTTCCCAGACTTAATTGCACTTTCAGGGTTACTTAATAGGAAAAGATTTTCCAGCTAAGATAGGAGCTTTCATTTCATTGCTCCCTCCATGTGCCTCACTCCAGACCTGTCAGAAGTGCTTCTCTTCCTCATGCATACAGACAGGGCCCTGCTCTCCGCCTTGTCCCTAATTCCAAAAGAATGAGTTCTCACTCCACAAGCCTTTCTCTTCCTGCTTCCCTCTTCTAATTAACTGCTCAGCTAATGGTTATAGGATCACCATAGAACTCGAGTCCAGAGATCATCAAGCAAGAAACTGTAACAGCTAAAATATATTTATGCCCCAGACCCAAAAGTGTCTGGGTTCTACAAAAACAGACTTCAATATAACCATCTATTACTGTTAAATGCTCTCAACAATTGGTCCCCTGCGTCTCCTGGATGCTAAGCTAGTAAAGGAAACAGGTGCCCTAAAATAATCTGTCTCTGATAAAGCTTATCTCAGGTTATGAAAATTAAAAACATGTTCCAATCTCTCTGTCTCTTTCATTAACACTAACCAATATAAGCAGAGTACTAAACACTACAATGCTCACTAATTTTCTCATGGCTGCTTCTTAACATGTTCAAAATTTTTCTCAAGCTCCAGAAATCAGCTTAAATCCATCTGGACAGGTTGGAGCTACTTCAGAAGCTCCCTTCCCTATCTCCCCCAAGAGCCAACTGATGCTCACCAAGTCAGCTGGAAGCAGTTTTTCTGGGAGAAATGATGCCCCTATTCCTATTCACTCACTTTTTTATAATAAGCAAAAAGTCTAGAATGTTAGAATTCTATCCTCACTCCAGCTACGTGACTGCACATGCACAGTTCGGGATCTTGCGTCTTACGTCATCAGTGGGCACTGGCAACTATGTATGCACGGCGTGGTCACACAATCTGCACCTTAAAAGCCAGATGCAGACCCCACACTCCCTCTGCTCTCTCTGCTCTGCTCCCCTCTTCCCCCACCCCACCATCTTTCTCTCTCTCTAGGCCTGGCTCTCCTTTCTCCTCTCCCCCCTCTTCCTCCCAATAAAGCTCTCTGTAACTAGGTAGTTGTGGCTTGTGCCACCACCAGTGCCATTTGTCAGACCTTTCATCGCCTACACTTACACCACCAGGACCAGTTCTACTGTTTTGCCCAGGCAAAGTTCAGGGCCCTCTCTCCTGATTGCTGTAAGGGGTATACAAGGAGAGGGGGTCAGCTTTCCTGCTCTCAAGCCTTCAGGGATGGCTCACCTGCACCCCTGACAACAGGATCAGCTCTACGTACTGTCCAGGCAGGGTGCAGGGCCCACTCTCCTGTGTGCTGGAGCTGGTGAGGGGCAGGGCTGGTTCTCTCACTCTCCTGACCCCATGGCCAGCTCTCTCACCTGCCATAGGTAGCAAGGGGCAGAAGGGGGGAGGGCATATTTCTCTCACCCATGCCACCATATGGCAGACAAGAAGGGCAGGGTCAGCTCTGTTGCTCTCATGCCCTCAGGGCTGGCTCTAGTGTACTGCCCAATTGAGGTGCATACTTGTGGTGAGGGATAGGGCCATCTTTCCTGAGTGTGGGGCTGAGCTCTCCCCTGAGGGGCAGGGCCATCTCTCCTGCTGCAGTATCCAGCAAGGGGGCAGGGTCGGCTATCCCAGTGAAGATTGCAGCTGGTTCAGCACAGTATGGTTCCAATGACCCCTCGTGCTAGCATGGGCCATGGACATCATCACAGACCCCAGATGCAGCAGGACCATGGACCCAGACATGGCCCTTGACATCAGCTCAGGCCCAGACATCACCACAGCCCAGTGGCAGCACAGGCCACCCAGATCAGTATGGCTCTGGTGGCAGCATGGCCCTTGGGCACCAACATGATCTCAAATGGCTGACCAGACCCTAGGCATCTGCAGAGCCCTTGGTGGTAACAGGAGCCACAGACACCACCCCAGATCCTGGCTACTGCAGGGACACGGACCCATATATGGCCATAGGCAGCATGGACCTGGATGTCTTCATGGCTCCAGGTGGCAGCACTGGTCCCCCAGATTAGTATGGCCCCGGCAGCAGCATGATCCTTGGACACCGACATGGTCTCAGGTGGCTGACCAGACCCCTGTCATCTGCATGGCCCTCAGTGGTAACAGGAGTCATGGATATCAACTCGGACCCTGGATGCTGCAGGGCCACAGACTCAGACATGGCTCATGGCAGCATCCCTGGTCAGACACCATGGTCCCCGGTGACAGTGCAGGTCATTCATATCAGAATGTCCCTGGTGGGAGCACAGCCCTCAGATACCAACATGGTCACAGGTCGCAGCCCAGATCCAGGACATCCAAGTGGCCCCTGGTGGCAACATTGACACAGACCCTGGCTGTGGTAGGACCGTGGACCCAGACATGGTAGCAGCCTGGGCCAGGATGCTACCATGGCCCCAGGTGGGTGCACAGGCTACTCAGATTGGCATGGCCCCCACGGCAGCATGGCCCTTGAATACCAACATGGCCCCAGGTGGTGGCTGTTGGACATATTTTTGTGAGTCTGTTTCTGGGAGCTCTATTCTTTTACAAGGAATGATCTGGAAGTCTATCCCTCCAACAACACCAGACAGTTTTGACTAATTGTACTGTATAGAAAGTCTTAGAATCAGGTAAACCATTTCCTTTAACTTTCTTCTCTCTCTAAGTTATTTCAGTGCTCTAGTCCCTTTAACTTTCTGTGTAAATTTTAGAATCCTCTTCTCTCCCACTTTATCATTCTCAGCATGTAAATCTGTATGTATCTTGTTAGATTTACTCCTATGAATTTCTAGTTTTGAGTGATTATGGATGGCATTTACATTAGTTACTTTTCCTCCCTGCTCTCATAAAATACCTGACCAAAGTGACCTAGAGGAAAAATTTATTTTGGCTCATGATTTGAGAGGATGGAGCCTATCGCCTTGGACTGTCCTCAACACATCTGCCTCCTAACTTCAGGTCTTCTTTTAGTATCTCACTGGCTTCTCTTAGTGTTTCTCAAAAACACATGACAAGTGAGTGTGACATCACTCACTGGAACGTTGGCAACCTACCAGTGACCATACCTCCAAGGAGAAGTTTCTTTCCCTCCTCAGAAGCCATCAACTGCTAGTAGCTCCGCAGCTGAGATGTGTTGTCCCCCCAGCAATGCTGGAATTTTGACCGGCTTTATATCAAGCCACTTGATCAAGATCTTTTGTACGTCTTATTCAGGTAACCAGAGCAGCTCTGAGTTCATGAGTGCAATAGCCGTGTGATGTCCGAAAGATGGCATTTCCTCGCTCCTCTTCCCATGAACAGGATCTTACTTCTTCTCCCCTTCCTCTTCTATGATGTTCCTAGAGCTCTGGGGATGGGGGTTGTTTATTATGGATGATTCATTTAGAGCTGAGCACTTAGTCACTAATTCTCATCACTCAGACTAGTTGAGACGCTCTACATTAACTTCCACTCACTACAAATAGATGCTTCTGTGACCAAGGTTGAGAACAACACACATCTATGGATATAGGTATAAATATTTAGAAGACAGCTTGATAACATGACCACTTAGCAAAATAATGATAGTAGGTTCCCCCATAGTGTCTATGACCTCCAAAGCTATAGGCTTTTGACTAAGTTCTTGGTACAAGGCAAAGATTCCCTCCTATGATGCAGGCCTCAAATCCAATGAGAAAATGGTTGGTTACCACATATCCATCATGGTATTATTGTACCAGTGAGCAAATATTTCCTGGTGGTTTGGTATCATAGCATGTGGGATCTAACACCGGGTAAGACCATCATTATTTTTGTCCCTCAGAAGTTTGCACAGCACCCTCTAGAACTATGAAAGCTATCCATCATGGAGGAAGTTTCCCAGTCAGTTCCCAGATTGATTTCTCTATGTTCTGCAAATAAAATGTGTGGTGTTCTCAGCAATAGGGTCTTAAGGCAGTGGAATTCAAAACTCTCCACTAAGTTTCCTCTTGTACAGCCTTAGAAGGTAGAAGGGATGGATTTTTTACTTCTAGATGGACTGGAGATGGAAGCTCCTGGTGTCTGCCAGTGTAGTGTGTATGGGTGGGCCCATTACTAGCTGCGGGCATAGTTTCTGCTCCAGACTTGACCTTCTCTGTCTCCGCATTGTCAGAGGATTGAAAGTGTTGAGACTTGTCATACAGCCTCATGAGGAGGAGTCTAGGCTCCTCTGTTCATCTTTGCTGGCATGGGTGTTATGTATAGATGTGGGTGAGCCCACGGGTTTTTCTCCAGTTTGGGCTGGATTAGGGTGGTTGTTGTTTGCAAATTTTGTGTCTTGCAAGTTTAATTTTTTTTTGGTCTATGCTTGTTAATGCTTTTGGTCACTATGTTCTTCAACTCCAAGTCTGACACAGGTAAAAAAAAAAAACAAAAAAAAAAAAAAAAAAAAAAAAAAAAAAAAAAAAAAAAACAAGAGAGAAGACTGCTGCCGTTCCTCTCATCCTGAGACCTATAGGTGGTCTACCTTCTTTCTACTTTTAAGACCCCTCTTATGTTTGTTTTACACATAATGTTTAGTTGTAAAAGGATTTCTAGTTCATCTTTCTTCCTCCTATTTTAATTACATTGATTTCTTTCTGGGTAGTGAGGTGTGAGTGCCACGACACATGTGGAGGTCAGATAACAGTTTTCTGGAGTCATTTCTCTTTCCCCCTTTACAGGGATGCTGGGGATTGAACTCAGTTTATCAGGCTTGGTGGCAAGCCCTTGTATTCACCAAACCATCTCACTGGCCCTCTTTCTTCTACTCTAGGTTTTAATCTAAACTTTTTTCATGCAATATATATTTTTTGAATTTTTTCTTTTTTATTATTAAGAAATTTTCTATTCTTTTTTTCTGTGTATTTTTTATTAAGAATTTTTTTTATTCATTTTACATACCGAAGATCTCCCTCTTCCCTCCTCTCACCCTTCCAGCCTCCCCCTCCCAAACTACCCCCCATTCCCTCCTACAAGAAAGTAAGGCCTCCCATGGGGAGGTACATTTAGTAGAGGCAGGTCCAAGCCCCTCCCCCCGCCTCAAGGCTGTGCAAGGTGTCCCATCATAGAAGTGGGCTCCAAAAGGGCCTGCTCATGCACCAGGGATGGATTCTGATCCTACTGCCAGGGGCCCCCTTAAGCAGATCAAGCTATACAACTGTCTTGCTTATGCAGAGTGCTTAGTCCAGTCCCATGCAGGTTCCACAGCTGTCTGTCTAAAGTTCATGAGTTCCCACTAGTTTGGTTTGGTTGTCTCTGTGGATTTCCCATCATGATCTTGACCCCCCTTGCTCATAGAATCCCTCTTCTTTCTCTTCGGCTGGACTCCTGGAGTTCGGCCTGGTGCTTGGCTGTGGATCTCTGCATCTGCTTCCATTGGTTACTGGAGAACGGCTCTATGATGACAGTTAAGGTATTCACCTAACTGATTACTGGGGTAAGCCAGTTCAGGCACCCTCTTCACTATTGCTAGTAGTCTTAGGGGGAGTCATCCTTGTGGATTCCTGGGAACTTCCCTAGCACCCGGTTTCTCCCTATCCCCATGATGTCTCCCTCATACCATGATAGATTTTGATCCTGTTTCCCCTCCCCTAACTCCCCCTAAGTTCTACCTCCCTCCCTCCCTACCCAACTTAATGTTCTTTCTTTTCAAGAGAAATGGTAAACACCTTCCCTTCTTGTCATTAATGTTTCAGAGAAATGCCGTGACTTAAAATTATTCTAACACTATTTTAGAAAATGATTATGTTGATCCCGAAAGAGAAATCTTTTGAGCTTTTGATAGCTCAATACCAGTGGTCACATATATCCTATTTGTCTGCTGCAATCAAGTTACTTCATCATATTCTGCAGGAGGGATGACAGATCCTTGAGGTCTTTGTAAATGCCAGACTTCATTGTGTGGGTTTGTTTCTGTGGCCTGAAGTGCAAAAAAAAAAAAAAAAAAACAACGACAAAAAAAAAAAACCAAAAACCAAAAAACAAAACACCAGTTTTGCAATGCTGAGCTTTACCCTCCATCTTTTGTGTTAAGGAAACCATAATTATTGTACTATCCAATATGCCTTCAATAGCTCTACACTGGTTTCCTCTTTCAACATACTCTCCCATATGGAAATTATAGTCTAATAATCCTCTCTAGCACAGGCTTTGCCAATATAACTTGCAATAGTTGAGCTGTCTGCTCTTTAGGCCTTTCTTTGAACTGAACTTCTAATAAGGAATAGATATTAGAGAATTCGAAATTTTCTGTTCTAATAAGAAGTACTGGAAATAGTATAGGCCACCTTGTTGATCAAGGGTGAGGTTTGCCAGTCAGGGAGATGGGAGTGGCTGGAGACTGGATGTCTGTCTTGCAAGGGACTATGATGACCACGTATGTGTCCTGGCTCTAAGGAAGTCAGTAATAAGTGGCAATTCTTTTCCTGTGCCACATCCCCATTCCCTGCCCCATAGCTCCTGCTCCCCATTCCATAATCCCACATCTTCTTTCTTCCACTCACCACTTTATCAACCCCTGTAGAGGTCTTAAAAGACTGCCAGAGAAAGTGGTTTGACGTGTAGCCAGCATTTTCATTCATTTGACATATAATGGTCCCTGAGTGTTTGCACTGGGCTCTCAGTCCACTTCAAAGGGAGGTTTTCAGTTAGCTGTTGAAAAGAGTGTCTAGAGAGCCATTGAGAAATTGCCATGTAGAAATCATTATGTCTATGTCATCCTCATTAGGGATAACAGCACACGGTTTTATTCTGCCTAAAGATCAGAGGTGTGAGGAAAATACTCCCTCCTGTCCTAGTCTTCCAGCTCTTGGGCATCTGGAGAGGCCCTGTCTTAGCTGGCAGATGAGGGTTCTATTACTGGAGTATAGGTGTTGGAATGTGAGGAAGGAGGTACAGATAATTGAGCAACAGAGAGCCACCCTCGCTGACAGCTTTTGAGTAAATCCCCGAGGATTTGCTCTTTCCTCACCCTCCCACCTGTCCCTAGGGCAGTAGGGCCACAGCTCTTTCTGCCTGTACTGACCCCCAACCTTGTTCCTGACTGTGTTTCTAGATTTGACCCACTTTGCCCATTCATGTGTCAGCTGTACAACAGCTAGGCTCTATTCTAGGTACTACAAAAGTAACAATGAATAAAATAGATATGAATCCATAACCTTGAGGTGTTTATTTATAATCGAATAGATAGATGAAAACCAGGAATTGTAGAACGGCATGGAACATTTATGCCAACCTGCATTCCAGAGTAGAGGAGACAGCCATCTCCAGCCCCCTAAGTCACCAGGGTCTCACTTTGGCTCCTCTGAACTGAGTTAGACCTTTATTGCCTCTCCCTACACCATTAAACTATTATTTTCTTTTCTTTGTCAGGCCTCTATCCCTGATCATTCTCATTTTGCCTAATGAGAGGAATGGAAAAGTGGCTCTTGAGCCAGAGTACCTAAAAGCACTCCTCCCTTTATAAAGGGTGAACAGCATGAGCATATGGGGATGAGTGCCAGGCATGCAAGAACCCTGACTCCCCGAAACAGTTGAGACTGTTGAACAGGGAATAAGGACTAGGGAAATGGGGCAGCTGAGGTATTACATGTGATACACAAACTTCCTTAAGCCACTAAGTGGGATCTTCCACAATGTGACTTTCAGTGTGCCACTTGCCTTGATCATGTGATCAGGACTCATAGGGTTGCCAAATTTAGCAAATGGAGGTATAGAACTCTATTAAATTTGAATATTATGTGAACAATTTATTTATATAAGTGTGTCCTATACAGTATTTTTTTTCTGAGGCAGTGATGTTTTAGAGCAAATATATCCAGAATATTGTATGGGATATACTCAGACAACACTATTCACTGCTTTATCTGAAATTCAAATTTAGCTGGTCTCCTGTATTTTACTTGACAATCATGCCTAGATGAAGTGAAAATTACTATGCAAGGAAAGGATTGGTTTTAGTTTTGATTTTGTTTTCAGGGTCCTAGAGCAGAACTGGTATGGGCTGGGCTTGCGGCCAAAGCAGGAAGGCTGCTTTCACTAGTGGGGGCTCAATGAAGGCCATGGGCAGGCCATCTCAAGTGGTGGCTTTGAGTTGGAGAGCTGGTGCCCCTATTGGAGAATAGCTGTTTCTTTGGGCATGCATGGCCATCAGCGATCATGGAGCAGGGGGTTATAGTGCTTGGCCTTATAGTTACAGTAATGAAACACACCAGCAATGTGGTGATAGTTCTGTGGTAATGGTTATAGGGCTGTTTATATTCCTTAGTAGGAGGGCAGGGAGGGGCAGGAATGCTCACCTGGAACCTACCGCTCTCTCCTCCCCCCCACTCTATGTGGTCTTAGTAGGTGCTAGATTATAAGAGGCAGGTTAACTGAAGGTGTGTCTCCCTCCCTGCAGCTTTTGTGACATCATCAACCATGCTGGGATGGAGCTTTTAGGTGATAGAGCTTTTTCAGAGCCACTCACACTTCTGTAGATAATCTTTATCCATGTTCCTCTAAGCCAAATAAAACCACCAAGTTGGACTTGGGTGGAATGCTTTCTTGGTTCTGTCTTTGGTGCATTATCTAGAGCCAATAAACATTTGTTCATGTCTCCCCAGGAAAATCGACACGACATTCTCAGAATCTCTAAGGATCTGTGAGCATAGAGCAGAGAAATGATACAAGGGCTGGGAGAAAGGATTGGGAGATACTAAGAAGTCTTGGCCATTTCCATGATGTTAGGATGGGGAGAGATGTGCCAATGCTGAGCACATGGTCTTTTCTGTACATATAAGAAGGAAAGCTTCTAGCATATTCCAAATGCTCACACTGTCGGTGTGAGCGCCTCAGTGTCCAACACCTGCAACATAATGCCTCTCAGAGGAAAGGCCATCCTGGGATGGGATCACTTTATCTTTGAGTCTTCCATAATGTCCTTCACTATTTTCTCCCTCCTTTTTAATGATAGTGACATAAGTAGCCTATGTGGACACCATTTTACAGTTCACAAACTGACTGGCCATCTGTTGCTGCTTATCATCTCCTCTTTACAAATGAGGAAACTAAGAGGCTTGTTCAGTGTCTCCTCGGCTGAGCCTTTATCTACTTGGGCATTTTTATAACAAATATCAGTGAGCATCTCTTTCCATGGCCTGTGTTAGCAGCTTAGCTAGGAGAATAGTGAGAGCTGGACCACCCAGAGAGTTCCCACAGCAGAATGGGAGGTTAGGAAGCAGGGTCAGGCCAACAAGTGCATGAAATGTTGGGAACAATACACATTCTCAGGGCCAGATTTGACATGAAGGAGGCCTCTCTGTCAGGGGTGGCTTGTTGCAGGGAAGGTGTGATCTCTCAAGCTCCATGTCCTCTTTCTCTCCAGTGAGGAGTTCTTCCTTTCAGCAAGGCTCTATTTGCTGCCTTTGACATTGGTTCCTGGGAGTGTCCTGGGTCTCCATTTACTTGGCCCACAGCCCACCACTGAAACAGCCCCTTCTTATTGGAGAAGTACAAATCTTTGTTCCACTGGACCCCCAAAGGGTATCACAGAATACTCAGTTCCGACCATTTTGTCAAAGGCAATCTTTCATGCAATTCCAAAGTTAAATAGATTAACAGAGAATTGGCACTCTGTTCTTTTGTTTGTTTTGTGAGATATGGTTTCTCTATGTAGTCCTGGCTGTCCTGAAACTCTCTATGTAGACCAGACTGTCCTTGAGCTCACAGAGATCCTCCACCTCTGCCTTCTGAGTGCTGTGATGAAAGGTGTGCGCCACCACATCCATCTAGGTGCTTTGTTTCAAGACGGTGTGTTGAGTCCAGAATCTTCTGCTCAGCATTCCCATTACTGCTCTGCTGCAATTTCCCCTGGAACAAGTCTCTGGAAACCCAGGGTTGACAGAACACATTTCCAAAACCAGCAGCTGGCTTTACTACTCATCATGGGACCTGCTTGCCATGGGCCCCTTCACCAATGGTGTTATTACAGAGTGTTCCTCCTCCCATGTTCCAAATCCCTCTTTTCCACTAAGACAAAGCTGGAATCTTAGACATCACAGTGACTCTTCTCCCCTTGAACCAGCAACACCAGGTCCCTGGGGCAGCCTTTTACTCACTGTCCTGTGTCTGTTCTGTCCATCTTTCTCAGTGTTTATGGACATGGAGCTTTATTCCCAAATGAGGATGGTCTGAGAAAGTTGCTCAAGAATGTCAGTAGTAGTAGTAGTAGTAGTAGTAGTAGTTGTAGATGTAACCAGCTGCCTTATTAAATAAGAGACACAGAGCCAATGTAAAGATGTAGCATGAATCTTAGAGAGTCTTATTAATAAAGTCAAACCTGAGGCCAGTTATTGGGGTGAACACTGGAAGGTCAGAGAGACAGAATAAGCCACAGCTATCTCACCTCGCTGAATCCTCAGCTGGTCTTGTTTCCTCAGACTGGATGCCCCGAGCCCTCATCCAGAATGGGTCTCAGCTGAACTGCTGCTAGAAGCCTAAAAGCTTAACCAGCCACATGCTTCTCCAGGCCAAAGGCCTCTCCAGGCCAAATGCCTCTCCAGGGCAAATGCCTCTAGTTTCTGGTCCTCACGCCTTATATACCTTTCTGCTTTCTACCACCACTCCCTGGGATTGAAGGTGTGCTTTCTGGGATTAAAGGTGTGGGTCACCACGCCTGGCCGTTTCCCTTGTGGCCTTGAACTCACAGAGATCCAGAGGGACTTCTGTCTCTGGAATGCTAGGATTAAAGGTGTGTGCTACCACTGCCTAACCTCTATGTTTAATATTGTGGCTGTCCTGTTCTCTGACCCCAGATAAGTTTATTAGCATACACAATATTTTGGGGAACACAATACCCCCACATTTCCTCTCTTTTTGTCTAAAATTAAAAAAGCTTATAACTAATACAAGAAAAACTATCCAATAAGTATATACAATACATATAGTCAAGATTACACTAACGATGTCTAGTCCGTTAACATTTGACAGATTCAGACGAAAAACTCCATTATATATATTAACAATGTCCAGTCCAGTAACATCTGATAAATTCAGACAAAAAATTTTCATTACTTATCTTATTTAAAACAAGTAATTCCTTTTTAAAAGTAGATTCCATAATCTCCCTTTTTATCTTACCATATCCATATTCTCTCTTTTTTCTTTTCATAATACATTCAGTAGTCTACCTTTTGTCATTTTTATATCTTCCCCTTTTTCTCCAGTGTAGATTCAGTGATCTACCTATTTATCCTATTATTTCTTTATCTTTTTTCTCAGAGTAGATTCAATGATCTATCTCATATCTATTTTCTCTTTTTCTTTTTTACTTTCTAGGGGTGAAGATATCTTTAGGGAATCTTGAAAAGAAAATTTTTGGGTTAATTGTCAAGTCCTGTATCATTTGTCCAGTCTTTGCATAATAGGAAAGTTCAGGGCTTGTCACACACAAGTCCTTGTTCAAGTAGTCTGTCAGGCTGGATCATCTCAGCTAGACATCTCGAAATTGTCCTAAACAATTTGTACTCCAAAGTCGATCTTTATGTGGTGTTAATCAGCTTAATAGCTTTACCATAGTCCTTGTGGAATCATCATTGTGGGCTCCCGCCATCTTTTTGAAGATTTCAAAGTCGCTGTTAGGCGTGGTCATGGTTCCCTGCAGACTTTTTTTTTTTTTTTTTTTTTGTGCCTCCTCTGTGATTTGGAGTAATCACAGTCTGATAAATGCCTGTCTCTCGGAACCATGAATGTTCTTCCCTAGAAGAGAAAATCTTCACAGCAATTTCTCCCCACCATTTGTCTTGCCAAACTTTTCCAAACTGACCTTTGCCGATGCTTTCTTGTAACACGATGGTCCTGGCAATTCTTCTCTGAACAAGTAGTAGTAAGTCCTTTGTCCCAGGTAGCAGCATCACTGCAGTTACCAACAC
>CABHPR010110228.1:0-18115 GCA_902168415.1 Peromyscus melanophrys
TTTTTTTTTTTTTTAGGGTTTCCATTAAGAAGTTGTCACTCAACCCCATATGCACTGGTTTCCCCAGTCCCCAAACATTTTCTCACTGTCATTCAGGCTCTTGACAGATCATCACACAAGTATGTTCTCACAGATAAATAAACAGCAGGAAATCGAGAGAAAAGGCTATTGGTGTGTAATGCACCACAGAGAAGCACCCTAGTTCTGGGGAGCAGCTTCCTGGGGTGAGAGGTGGTTGTTCGCACAAGACTCGTCATTTCCTTTTCAAAAAGGGAGTTCTAAAGTCCCATCTTCTCACAGCTTCCTTCCTGCATCGATAATGTGGAAGCTTTCAGAAGGTTCTCTTTCCCTCAAGTGGAGCTCTCTAGCTGACCGTCTGTGCACAGGCTGTTCCTCTGTTCTGAGGGCTCCACGGAGAGCATGAGCCAGCAAGGCAAGGGATGCCTCTGCTCAGAGGGAAAGAGGCTGCCTCCCTCAGAGAGCTGTCCCATCACCCCTTCCAGACCACTGGGTGGCCCTGTCCCATCAAGTCTTCCAGATCCAGGCTGTGCATCTCTGCTTTGTAATTTTTTGCTGTTCATTGTCATTCCATAGGTTCTTTTTAGGACACACCCTTCTGTTTCACAACTGTGTCTTTTGTTACTTGAGCACTTCGTACATGTATACAACGTGTTTTGATTAAATCCACCCCACCTTCCAGTTCCACCCCCTCCATCGCTTTCCCTCCCAACTTCATGTGTTTCTCCCAATGAGTTCACTTTGTGCTGCACGCATGTGCATGGGTTCTGGGCAATTGACTGGAGCAGAGCGAGCCTTGCAGGAGCTGCATCCTGAAAGAAACTGAAAAAAATCTACTATATATCTATTGGAGGAATATAATTTGTAGTTAAAAGGGCTATGAATATTTTGGCATAAAAAATTAAATTAAATAAACTATTAGAAATCCTGTATATTTTTCTCATCTGTCAGTATGTAAAGAAACAAATTTCCTCCAAACAGAAATCATAATATATTTTTTTAAAAATGTGAGTAGAAGCTTTTCAGTTTCAAAAGGTGTCATTTATTATTTGTTGATCTTAGTGCCTACGCTATTGGTGTTCTGCTCAGGAAGTTGTCTCCTATGCCAATATGTTCAAGGCTATTCCCCACTTTCTCTTATGTTGAGTTCAGTGCATCTAGTTTTATGTTGAGGCTTTTGATCCACTTTGACTTGAGTTTTGTGCAGGGTGATAGATATGAATCTATTTACATTCTTCTTCATACCAACATCCAGTTAGACCAGCATCATTTGTTGAAGATGCTTTCTCTTTTCCGTTGTATATTTTTGGTTTTTTTTTATTGAAAATCAAGTGTCCTTACGTGTGTGGATTTACGTCTAGGTCTTCAATTCGATTCCATTGATTAACATGTCTGTTTGTATGCCAATACTATGGTATTCATTACTAACAGCACTGTAGTACAGCTTGAAATCAGGGATGGTGATACCTCCAGAAGTTCTTTTATTGTTTAGGATTGTTTTCGGTATCCTGGGATTTTTGTCTTTCCATATGAAGTTGAGTATTGTTCTTTCAAGGTTTGTAAAGACTTGTGTTGGAATTTTGATGGGGATTGCATTAAATCTGTAGATTGCTTTTGGTAGGATGACAATTTTTACTATGTTAATCCTACTGATCCATGAGCATGGGAGATATTTCCATCTTTTGATAACTTCTTCAATTTTGTTCTTCAAAGACTTGATGCTTTTATTCATACAGGTCTTTCTCTTGCTTGGTTAGAGTTACCCCAAGATACTTTATATTATATGTGGCTATTGTTAATAATGTTGTTTCCCTGGTTTCTTTCTCAGCCTGTTTGTCATTTGTATATAGGAGGGCTACTGATTTTATTGAGTTAATCTTGTATCCAGCCACTTCGCTGAAGATATTTATCAGCTGTAGGAGTTCCCTGGTAGAATTTCGGGGGCCACTTATATGTGCTATCAAATAGGGAGTCTTTTACTTCTTTTTTTCCAATTTGTATCCCCTTGATCTCCTTTAGTTAGGATACCATTAATAGGACAAAATGGCAGTATAAAGAATGGAAGAAGATTTCCACCAACTCCACATCTGAGGGCTAATATCCAAAATATATAAAGAACTCAAGAAACTAGACACCAGCAAACTAAATAATCCAATTTAAAAATGGGTACAGATCTAAATAGAGAATTCTCAACAGAGGAAACTCAAATTACTGAGAAACACTTAAAGAACTGTTCACCATTCTTAACCACCAGGGAAATTCAAATCAGAACAATTTTGAGATTTCATCTTATACCTGTCAGAATGGCTAAGATAAAAAACACAAGTGACAGCTTATACTGCTGAGAATTTGGAGCAAGGGGAACACTCCTCCTCCTCCATTGCTGGTGGAAGTTCAAATTTGTACAGCTACTTTAGAAATCAAAATGGTAGTTTCTCAGAAAATTGGGAATCAATCTGTCTCAAGACCCTGCCATATCACTCCCGGGCATATACCCAAAGGATGCTCTGTCCTATCACAAGGACACTTGCTCAGCTCTATTCATACCAGCTTTTTTTATAATAGCCAGAAACAGGAAACAATCTAGATGTCCCTCAACTGAAGAACAGATAAAGAAAATGTGGTATGTTTACACAATGGAGTATTACTCAGTGGTAAAAACAATGACATCATGAAATTTGCAGGTGAATGGATGGAAATTGAAAAAATCTTCCTGAGTGAGGTAACCCAGACCCAGACAGATAAAACATGGTGTGTACTCACTTACAAGTGGATATTAGCTGTAAAGTAAAGGGTAATCATGCTATGGTCCACAGATCCAGAGAGGCTAAGTAACAAGAAGAGCTTGGGGGGGGGGAATACAAGGGTCTCACTGGGAAGGGAAATAGAGTAGATTTTGCAGGTGGACTGGAGGTAGGTGGGGTTGGGAACAAGAAGGATCAAATGCGAGGGGAGTAAATACTAGGAGAAATGACTGAAATTCAGGGGCATTTTGGGGTCAAGGGGAAACCCAGTAAAGTGGAAACTCCATAAAATCTACAAGAGTAACCCTAGCGAAGCCTCCTAGTAATGGGGGACATGGAGCCTGAACCAGCCATCTTCTGTAACCAAGCAAGGCCTCCAGTGGAGGGACACCAACCCATCCACAAAACCTTTGACTTACAGTTTGACCTGCCTGCAAAGTGTTTTGGGACCAGAGCAAAGCAGAATCCTCAACAAAGAGACCAGAGAGACTTTATCCAGCAACTGATGGGAACAAATGCAGAATCCCAGAGCCAAACATTAGGTGGAGCTCCAGAAGTCCTGTGGGGGAGAGGGAAGAAGGATCAGAGGGATCAGAGAGGTCAGGGACACCACAAGAACACAGCCCACAGAATCAATTGACCAAGAGTCATGGGGACTCACAGAGATCAGGGAGCCTGCAGGGGTCTGACCTAGGTCCTCTGCATATATTGTATGGCTGAGTAGCTTGGTGTTCTTGTGGAATTACTAACAGTAGGCGTGGGGGAAGTGGCTGACTCTTTTACTTACTTATGGGACCCTTTTCCTCCTGCTTGGTTGCCCTGTCCAGCCTTGAGGTGATAGTATATGCCTGGTCTTATAGTAGCATATTATGCCATGTTTGGTTGATGTTCCTGGAAGACCTGCTCTTTTCTGAAGGAAAATAGAAGAAGGATGAGTCTGGGGGAGAAGATAGGTGGAGGAAAAACTAGGGGAGGGGAGGTAGGGTAAGCTGTGGTTGGGATGTAATATATGAAAGAAGAAAAATAAAAATAAATGTGAGAAGAGGTTTTCCTAGGAGAAAGATTATCACTTCAGTGAGTTTTCTAGAGAAAATATATGTGAAATAAATGCATAACCTTGACAAATTAAAAAGTGATATGTAATCATGATCATACATTTGTCATCAGATCTTTGGTTCACAGACATTAATTCAGCTTAAGTATTTTTTTAAAATTAAAATTGAAAAGAAGGGATCAACAGAAGTCCCTTGAATAGAACTATGTGTTTGCTTTTTCATGGCGTTTCCTCTAGTGATTCATGTCTGCAGTTGCCTACATTTAATTTGTCACTGATGTGTTGAGGGTTCACAGCCTGCATAAGTCATTACCATGTGTGGCAGAGGTGTACACTCTGGCTCTGTCCATCCGTGGACCATAAGTAGTAGTGCAAGGGTCTCACACCTTCCCAGATCTGTGTCACAGAAGCCAATCAGTGCTCTTGGGACCTGTTAACTCCACATGTTGTCAGTGCGGTCACTTACTACCATGGTTTCCTTCCAGCTGCTCTTATCTGTCATAATTAAATGTATCAAGGGCTCATCTTTAGGCTAGTCCTGGAAGCCTTTGAGATTTACACAGAGTTTATGTGACCCATGTATTGGCAAAGGTTCTAGTATCCACAGGAGGCTTCCATTCTCTTCTCCAGCAGGACAGCAGACCTATTACCGACTATGTCTGAAGGTAACGGATATGTGTCGTTGATGGGATGGATGCTCACAAAAACTCATGGCCATAGATATACAGAGCTGATTAAAAATATAAACTCACTGATTCCCGGAGGAGGAAAAGAGTACGATAGGGTCTATTTGCTATGATGACCTTGGGAAAATTAAGCTATTGGAAGACCTAGCTCCTTACCCACCTGGATGAAGATATCACATGGGAGATGTTTTGGAGAGGGTGAGCATTAAGCAGCTACTGGTGCTGACTCCCCACTTCATGGCTCTGGCAGGAGTCTCTAGTGTACCAGTCAACTAACACTATAAGCCTTCTCTACATACATGCCATTTCATGTTCGGGATGCTCCCTGCTGATTGTGTCTAAAAGAAAGCATCTCACATTGGCATTTCAGATCAAGAATAATGCAAATCCAATACTTTTGTCAATTACTCTATAGATCAACACGATTTAACCTGGTGTGTTGGGATCCATTATGTCTGTAGAAACTGTGGAGGGAAGGCCCAGCTGCACGTCTTTCTAGATAAAGCAGAGGAAGGAACAGATCTGACCTTGTTAACTGCTGTTTGACACTGGGTAAACTTTACTTAAAGCCTTTGTACCATGTAAACCATTGAAGACATTTGTGGGCACTCTTGAGGATTAAGCTAGTTGATATATGAAAAATAAGCACAATTCACTGGATGCTAAAACTGTGCATGCTATTGTTTACACACTCTCTATTATTATCATTGCGTATGCATGCACCTGTGTGTATGTATGGAGGACAGTGGTCAACAGCCAATGTTGTTACTAAGGAGAAGTGTAAGTTGATGTTTGGGACAGGGTCTCTTACTTGCCTGAGGTTGGCTGATGTCATTAGGCTCTCTGGCCAGTGAGGCCTTGGTTCTCCTGAATCCTTTTATGTCTGCCTCCTCAGTTCTGGGATTACAAGTGTTTAACAACAATACTTTGCTTTTTGACATGGGTTATGAGGGACCAAATGCAGATCCTCATGCTTATGGGATGAGTACTTTGCTGGCTTAGTCATTGCTCCAGCCAGCTGTTGTTATTCCATCAACAGCATCAGACCTTCACAGGCTTAAAGGGGCTCCATGGTTGAAGCATGTGTGGCAGCCACTGCCTTGGAGACACCAAGCTCTGATAAAGCAGACCTGGCTTACATGTGTGCTCTCCTCTTCTGCATCTTCCCTTCCACATTGCCGATTATATTCATGCCTCCAAGGTCAGCCATCTTGCCCCTCTTCATCTCTGCCCTCTCCATCATTTGAATTCCTATCTCACATACACTATACTGAACCAGTTAAAAAAAAAAAAACTGACATGGCACCAGAATTCCTAGATGTTGATGTCTCTCCTCTTACATAGGTGGATACACACTGAGGGGCAAGACTTCGTTTCATAACTCAGTGTTCTATTTACACCGAGCCTAACAGAGCCTATGATCCCCATGCACACAGAAGAAACATGTCATTCCTGTATAGACTACCCATGTTGCTAAGACAGTATGGTGTGGGTACCAACCAGAGTCCCTGACACCTAGTAGGTCCTCGGTAAATTCTCAGCAGACAAACAGTCAATGGTAAAGCTTGTCATAAGCCACTGCATTTGTGATGGGTACCAATGCTGACAAATTTTGTGGTTGAGGGTGTTTTAAGGCAGAACTGGAAATAAGTCGACTTTCTGAACAGGGCCATTTCTTCAGTGCTAGTGTCCTTACCTAGAGTGGGCTCTGGTGGGACAGTGAAATAACTCGTAGCTGTGGGGCTGGTTAATGGCACCTCCTTAGTAATGGGAGATAACGAGATGATAAGGGCAAGATTCATTGACCTTTCAAAGGCTTTTGATTTACTAAATGACACTGTTGGATAAGCTAATTAAATTTGGCTTTTCTCCTGCAGTGATAGCTGGGTTCTGATCTTATTTGATTAGCAAGAAAAATCTGGGGCTGTTTTAAGGCTATCAGCCTGATTTATTACTACTCCTATCTGATAGTGCCTTGAGGCTCAGTAACTGATTGACTTTATTTTATTTATGCTAAAATGATCTTTCTATCGCTGGAGATAACACAGGGATTTGCTTATAGAGCAATGATAATACCACTCCAAATAATGTTTCTCTTTGTGTCTCAGGGTGCTTTCATAGTCTCAATGTACTTTCTTTCTGATTCACTACACTTGCCACCAAGGGAGATTAGGAAAGATAAGCTTGCCGGTGGTGAAGGTCTGGCTTGATGGCAAATGACCTGTACACACGGGGAGACAAACAAACAAAGTCTAAGAAAAGTGGGAAAGTGAACATGCTGGTGGTGGTTTAGTTAGCATGTTACCTGACAATCGTTTCCCGGGCAATTTCCTGCATGCACACGCGTCTCTATTTCAATAGTGTTTCTCTTAGCTTTTAATATCCTCAGTTTTCAAACCAATTTACCTCATCAAGTCAAGTCCTACATTGAACTAGAGAGTTCTCAGTACCAGGGAAAAAATAGCTTCATCTATTTTTAGACCGAGGCATAGATTTAAAATATTTTACATCTGCAAAGAGCTTTTAATTCTATTCTTCCACCAAAGCGAATTTTATTCCACTCTTTGTGGGCCTCAGATAAATATAAAGACTATAAAGCATTATATTTTTCACTTGAAAATAAATTTATATTTCAAAGCTCGAGAGTGTAGATTTGCTTTCTTTAGACGTTGAAAGACACACCTGTAAATAGTCATGAAAATGTTCCGCCAAACTCTAGGAATGAAATTAATCACAGCCAAGAGACAGAATTATAAAAGAATAGTAAATTGGGTTTCTGACCTTTCTATTACAGTATGAAGGAACACCACTGAGTTAAGACATCATTAGCCACATATGGTACCAGCCAGACAATGCCATATCTATTTCTTTACCCAAGAAACATAAAGCCATGCTTCAATAAAAAGGCTTGTCCAGAAATATTTACAGTAATTTTATTTTTAGTAGATATAAACTAGAAAATCAAACCCTCCAATGCTCACATAGAGGTAAATGAATTAACAGCTAATGAGGCATGAACACATCACACCACATGATTCAGTGTTTAAAGAAGTCAAAGAGGACATACTTTATTCATTTGTATGTTCTAAAAAATATGAAGTAATTTGGAGTGATGGAAAATAGGCCAGTGGTTGCTCAGGAAACAGGTATGAGGGTGAATGGAGGCTGGGTAGGGAGTCAAGTGTTTACTGAGAATATAACTACCTTGGTGCATGTTGGGGGGATTATTTTACTGGATTGGCTCACATGACTTAGGGTCGATGGGAACAAAATCCAGTGCAGAGGCAACCAGACTGGGGCCCAGGGAAGAGTTCATGACACCGTGCTAACAAATTTCCTTCTGTCCCAGAAGAGGCCACTCTTTATTCTCTTAAACTTCTTACTTATTGGATGTGGTTCTGCCACTGTATAGAGGTCCCAGTAAGGCTGACGTCATCTAAACTTCTATTCATCTAAACATCCATTTCCCTCAAGAAAAATACTTCCAAAAGCAGCATCCAGAATAACGTTGATCTTCTGGTCCAACCAAGTTAGCATGTAGAATTATTTGACTGAGAAGATCCTGGGGGGTCAGGTAAGCACTGATAATATTAGTTGTGTGAGTGATTTTACAGGTTTATACATTAGGTTACTAAGCATCCATAAGGGTTAAAAATTGATTTTTATATTCCCATTATAAAATGGTGAGTAATGATGACCATCCTTCCTGAATGGACTGAGACACTCGTGGATTTACAATTTGATGCTTTCATTTGGAGGTGGTGGGAAATGGGGCCTGCTCTATGGAAGTAGATCACTGTTGGCGTGCCTTTGAAGGGTGTATTGTCCCTGCCTCCTTTCTGTCTGTCTCTTTATTTTCTGACTACTGCCAGGTTCACAGCATCTGCTACCCACTCCCACTTCTACAATTTTCTTCTTTACCTCAGGTTCAAAGAAATGGATTTAACCAACCTTGGACTGGACCCTCTACACTTACAAACCCACACAGATTTTTTTCCTCCTTATAAATTGTTTTTGGAAATTATACTCTGAAAAAAAAATCCATGTTTGGAATAAACTGGATTTCTGACATCCTTTCTGGTATAATTAAAGCCTCTAAATTTCTAGTATTTTTCAATTTTCTATAAATAATGTAGTTTTTAGAAAGAGCCTGTTTCTTTGGCACATGGCCGTGTAGTGGTGATCAAGGGGCTACAGGTGTGTCACATCTGGCCACAGTCGATGCTGACAGGGGCACTGTGTACTGTGAACAGTGACTCTGACAAGATAATTAGCCCTGGGAAAAAATCCTGCCCCACTCCTTCTGTATCTCACTTCTACGCCTACTAGTGATTGGCCATTAATAATTCTAGTAGCAAAGAAAACCGTCAAATTATGTCCTCTTTCTTATGAATAGAACAGAACTAAATCCACTTCACGGTCATAAATGCTAATAAGAATCTGAGCCATGTGCTAAATGAAAGTTCAAATGCTAAGTTAATATTTTGTAGGCCTGGTGGGTTTGGAGCTTTCCGAAAGGGTGATTAGTGGATTTCACATTGAGCGGAATCACACTGTTGAATTTTTAAATTTGTTTTTAAAGACTTTTCTCGTCTTCTGGGCCAGCATTGGAAGCAGACAGAGCCTGCAGTGTCTATGAGCTCTTCTGGGCACCTTCTTCAGTGTGGGTTAAAAACACCCCAGTGCCTGCCTGTCTCAGCAGAGGCCTCAGAGTGTGCTCAGGGCCAGTGGGTCACCACTGGACTGGTGTCATGAAGGACAAGTTATTACCCACAGTGAAAGAACTCTCTGAACCCACAGATGGAATCAAAGATGCAAGGTTTAATCTACCAACGGGCTTCTTTACCCTCCACCTTCCAGCAATGCCTTTATATACAGACACCGTCTACCCAGGGCCTGAGCACAGAGTTTGAAGGTTCATTTTGGAAGAATATTCCCTTTGTCTGGAAGAGAACCCAGCACGAGGCTATCCTCATGTCTTCCTGGAAAGTGGTAGTGTGCTGTAGCCTGTCAATATTCTCCACGGGATGGTGGAGTCACTCCCCAAGGAGCAGGGTCAGATGGAGTGCAGTGGCCTGTTAGGGGAAGGCTAGCTTAGGAAGAGACAAGTGAGGAAGGCCTTGTGTTACGGACTGGCTCGTTCCTCCTGGGAAGCCCAAATCCCTTAACCTTCTCCACCACACTCTCTGGTCTCCTGTTAGAGTAGAGCCCCATAAATATCTGCCTTTCCCTTCTGCATTGTAACTGTGGTTGAGAGCAATGATGCCCTGAAGCTCTTCCCCAGAGTCGGTCTATTGATCGACTGCTGTTTTTCCTACAGCACTAATGACCACGGTGAGGCCCAGACCATCTTTGAAATCCGGGCAGAAGCACTGTGTGTATTTCCAGGGAGCTGCAGCAGGAGGATGGGGAGTCATTTGCTGGTGGGTCATTTATTCTTCATCACTGTGAGGCAAGGGGAGACTTTCTAAAATGCTTGTCTACTGTCCCCTGATTAAAACCCATGCCTCTGAACAAGCTTTTCCTTTCTCCCCCAGAATGTGCCTCCTGTGACCACTTCACTCCCAGACTGGAGAAAATGACTCCAGTAATTACCAGCTAGATTGGTACGTGTGGCTCTCCAGGCTGTGCTTGAGTGCCCTGTGGTGGTAAGTGGTCCCACCACTCTCAGCTGCTCCAGCAACATGGTAGTCCCAGGATGGGCACTATGCATGACTGCCATTTACATCCACCACGTGAAATCCCATGCTTTGCCTTGATTTCAAAGACCTAGGCAATGAGAAAGGGCAGGGGAGACACATTAGCAGCCACCGAGGCATGACACAACAGGGATTCTTTGTGTATGATGTGTGCTCACGAACGTTTTTGTGTGCAAACCCCATGTGTGAAATCAGCTACAGGATAACAAAGGACCTTGGAGCGATCACGGTACCCAGGCCCTGAAATGTTGTAGGCAGAGAATGCAAGCGTAGGATTTCCCACCAGGCTGATAGTGAAATCGCTCATGGAAGCTAGAATTAAAAATAAGGAAATCTTCAGATCACAGAAATCTGAGGATTTTGAGTTGAAATTCCAGGTCTATGCCGAAAGGTGATTCCTCATCCCAGGACGTCAAATGACGTAAGGAAGGCCAGTTTCGTGTCTTCCTTTGCTTTCCTCGAGGGCTTAGAGTAGTTTTGTCTTAGAGTTGGAGCTTGAATATCCTTGGTGTGGAGGTGGACAAAGTGGGTGAAGTATTACCACTTATGTATCTGCAGCTGGACCTGCCATATAGCACGTGGTGTTTGGGAGATTCACAGTGCTTCCTCTTGCAGCTCTGTTCACTATGACTCCTCTGATGTCCCAGAGCAATCCGTTTGAAAGCCATTTCGTGTCTAATCCTCTCTCCATGTTTAAGTCTGATTTTATTTTTCCCCGTTCCCCTTTTCTTTATTTAAAATATGTCAAATTAAACTTTGTAAGATTATAAATGGATGTCTCTTTAAGCTCTCTGAAATTGATGGGTATTTATGCTGCTAAATTATACATCTATAGATTGTCTAACACAGATCACATCAGTTAATGTGAAAAAGAAATATCAAACTTCGAAGCTTTTTCCTGCTTCTACTCCTGGTTCAGAATTGGTTTTTAGAGTATTGGCATTCTTTTAAAGCCATGGGGTTTGGATGATCCAATAGCAACTAGAAAAACAACAAACCCACAGATGCAAAACTGTAGTACATCTTTTTATTTCTCGTTTTATTGAATATATATCCAACTTCTAAATAATATTAGTACCCTGGGGGTGGGGTGTTGTTGGTTGTTTTTTGGCTCTTTTTGGGGGGCCCACCACCCAATTCCCAAATAAATCACACACAGAGGCTTATTTTTAATTATAAATGTCCAGCCTTAACTTAGCTTACTTTCTAGCCAGCTTTTCTTAACTTAAATTATCCCAACTACCTTTTACCTCTGGGCTTTTCGTGTTCTCTTTCTTCTGTAAATCTTACTCTTACTCCGTGGCTTGCTGTGTAGCTGTGTAGCTGTGTGGCTGGGTGGCTGGGTGGCTGGGTGGCTGGCCCCTGGAGTTCTCCTCCTTCTCTGGCTACTTCTCTCTTCTCCTAGATTTCTCCTTCTATTTATTCTCTCTGCCTGCCAGCCCTGCCTATCCTTTCTCCTGCCTTGCTACTGGCTGTTCAGCTCTTTATTAGACCATCAGGTGTTTTAGACAGGCACAGTACCACAGCTTCACAGAGTTAAACAAATGCAACATAAACAAAAGTCATTCACCTTAAAACGATATTCTACAACAGTGGTGGGAACAACCCAAAATCAAAAATCAAAGTCTTGTTATGAATATCTGTAAAAAAACGAAGAAACAAACATAAAAACTAATGCCCTACTTTAGAATGACTAAGAGCTAAAAGTAAACTTTAGTTGTAATTCATATTAATTGTGGGCTCATTAACAATCAAAATAAGAGACACTGGGGGAGTTGTAAGCTGAACTGACAACTGAGCCTATTGAAAATGCCATTTTCTGTCCAATGATATCCATACTGACTGAATTCTATCCAAATCGGCATAATGGCAGCTTATCAGTGAAAAAAATCCCCGGGATAGGTTAGAGGCAAACACGCATTCAGGGAAAGTTCTTATTGAGATGTTTTAATACCTTTTATGATTTCAGAATAAAAATTACAAAAAAAAAAACCCCTCTCATCAAACGTGAGCTAAAGGTCAAAATTAGAGTCCATGCAAAAAGTGTATATTTTAGGAAAAGCAGAATTAACTAACAGATTAAAATAAATAAATGTCATGAGCCAGGTTGTGGTGGTGCATGCCTTTAATCCCAGCACTCAGGAGGCAGAGGTAGGTGGATCTCTGTGAGTTCAAGGCCAGCCTGGTGTACAGAGCGAAATCCAGGACAGGCTCCAAAGCTATACAGAAGAAATCCTATCTAAAAAAACCAAAGGAAAAAAAAGTTCTCATTGAGATATTTTGATACCTTTTATGATTTCAGCAGAATAAAAATTTTCAAAAAAAAAAAAAGAAGAAAACCCTCTCATCAGACGTGAGCTAAAGGTCAAAGTCAGAATCCATGCAAAGAGTGTGTATTTTAGGAAAAGCAGAATTATGTGACAAGGTTGCAATGCAAAGATTAAAATAAATAAATGTCATGCATTGGACCTTGAAAATCCATCACTCTTCTAGGAAATACCAGAGATGCCAGAGGTGGGATTGTGATGAGCAGAATCCATCAGACTGAACATTTAGCAATAACAAAAAACGGAGTGAGCACACATTTCATAGAAACATAGCTGTATTTTTGTAATTAAACAGCGGCAGGCAAGCATAGGAGCAGTTCATCCTACAATCCCATTTGGCTTGGGGTTAGGCAAACCCTCCTCTTGTAAAAATGAACTTGGCAGCCTAGTGCCTTCCCCTTCATGCACTGTGCACATATATCCCTCTCCAAGCAATGCGCCAGCATCCTCAGACTCTCCTTGAACCCTCACCCGCATTGGGCTACACGTACTCCCTACCTTAGGACAATAATATCTTTCTCTGCCCCTAGTAACAATCCAATTCGGGCAGTTTTGCTTCAAGTGTATTGCTAACGTGTCCAGGTACATGGACTAGATTAACTGGTCCAGCCTGAACTGACTTGGGGTGTATTTGCAGTGAGGCACACTATCCTCTTCAAGTTTGTTTTTAGGAAGAATCCCCTAATCACCTTTGCATAACTGGGTGTGCATATGATTAAACTCAGATGCATTATGGGAAGGGACATGTTCAATAGGAAAAATAAATATATGACCGAACCTATCCATCAAAATACCAGAACTATGCCCCTTTAGAAACCAGCCCTCCTTTTCATCCACCATAAAAGGAGGTCCCAAACAATAATCAGGGGATTTGAGCATGTTTACTGATATAGTCAACAGTCAATCCTGACAATGTGTCCCTCTTTAATATGTACTATTGTTTTGCTCCAAACAAAATTATCTTACTTCCTTTGTAATTCCTTGTGAGCCCTTATTTTCAATTATTCAGATAGGAGACCAAAAACTTGGAAATATCTGCCCCAGACCCAGACCACTGGTAACAAAATAACATAAGATATGTTGTTGATTTCATTAAAGAACTATAATTTGGTATAATATCTATGGACAAGTTTTTTGTTGTTTTTTGTTTGTTTGTTTGTTTGTTTTGTTTTGTTTCTGCTGTTATGAGGTTAGATATGGAAGGAAGCAGGGACAGGGAATCTAGTTAACTATAAGCCGTGGCTTCTATACTCAAACATTACTAAGAGGAGGTTGGAGAGAAGACTGTGAGCCAGTAGAGGGTGCACTTGGATACACAGTAACTTTTAGCACCCTGTACTACAACACATTGACTAATGGTTGGTAACAATGACATGTTGTAGTCAGCTTCATGTTGCTACTACAAAACACCGGAGACAACTAAGTTGTAAAGTAGAAAGGTTTATTTAGCCCACAGATACAACATCTGAAAGTCCACGGTGAGCTCCATCAACATGGCCTCCAGTGAAGGCAGAGGATGGCAGCAGATCATGGTGGGAGCATTTTCGTATGTAAGAACTTAAATTTTCAAAAGGAAGCTGGACAAGCAGATTGACGTCCCCTTCTGAGGGTGTGGACTCTCCCCAAGGGACTCCACTGCCTAAAGATTTTGCCACCTCTTTTGATGTCACTACCCTGGAGGCTCGGGCACTGGTCACAGCAGGACCTGGATGATACTCAAAACACACTCACACCCAGCAAGTATATATGGAAAATTCTGACTGTCCCCCATACAAAGAAACGCAGTGATGGGCATAGTAATCATGTGACCCGATTGCTGCACCGTGTGCCTGTGTTGTGACTTCACAATGTGGCCTTAAACATGTGCAAAGGGCCCTTCCTAGCTGTATTATGAATCTGTAAAGGTTGAGGAGAGGGATAAATACCTCTCTCTCACACACACACACACACACACACACAAAATACTCAGAAGAAATAATGCACACTCGCTTGTGAACCAATACAAGGTGGCACCAAGAACAGCTTCCAATATGGGATAAGAGATGGCATGGGAAAGCTTACTTAAGATAGATTAGGGGAAGTAAGGGATTGTTTTGTGTGGGGACAGTTTGGAGGATGGGGTAGGCTGCTATTTTTATTTTATTTCATTAATTTCTTGATTTCTTTATTTTTAATACAGTGGTGGTTTGAATAAGAATGGCCCCCATAGGCTCATATATTTGAGTGTTTAGTTACCAGGGAGTGGCACTACTTAGAAGGATTAGGAGGTGGATGTGACCTTATGGAGGAAGTGTGTCACTGAGGGTGAGCTTTAAGGTTTCAGAAGTTCAAACCAGGCCCAGTCTTTCTCTCTCTCTCTTCTTGGTGCCTGAGGATCTGGACGTAAAACTCTCAGCTACTTCTCCAGCACCATGTCTGCCTGCATCCTGCCATGATCCCTGCCTGCTAATGAGCTAAACCTCTGAAACTGCAAGCAAGCCCCAATTAAATGCTTTCTTTTATATGAGTTACCACGGTCATGATGTCTCTTTACAGCAATAGAACACTGACTGAGACAAATACATTTTAAATTAAAATATAATTACATCACTTTACCCCTTCCCCTCCCTCTTTTCAGCCCCTCCTAAGTCCCCTCCCTCTAGCTCCTTCCACACACCCCTGCCAAATTGATGAGGCTACTATTTTTAGTTTTACTTCTTTCTTTTAAAGACTTATTTATTTGTGTATTTTATGCATATGAGAGTTTTCTCTACATGTGAGTCTGCACACCGGAAGATGGCATAGATTCCATTATAGGCAGTTGTGAGCCCCTGTGTGAGTGCTAGGAATTGAATGCAGGACCTCTGGAGGAGCAGCCAGTGCTCTTACCTGCTGAGTCATCTCTCCAGCCTCGTTTTACCTCTTTCTTTTCCAAAAAAGTTTCTGTGCTCCACTTTGGAAGCTGAAGAAAGTTTCCAGTCACTTTGCCTGCCTCATGTCCCAGAAGGTATAACGGGAGTGAGTTTGCAGCTACCTGCCCAGGTGACCATACCTTTATGTGGAGACCGGCCTTCAAGCCCCTGCCTTCCTGAAGGAAGCACAGGGCAGGTGTGTGGTAACAATGGAATCTGTGCTCCTGTAATACTGCAGCAGGTGTGACCAACTGATTCAGCAAACCTGCTACCAGCCAGTTAGGGGCTGGTTATACCTAGATGGTGGGAACTGTCGTAGCTGTTGAGTCTGGTTGGTGCCATACCTAGGTAGAGTGGTGAGGCCTATTGTGCTCATCAAACTATTTAGAAAATATGTTATTATGAGTCTCAGGTCTCATTGAAGGCTTTGGGGTGGTTCATCCTCATGAGGACACAGGAATAAGTTATTGGGGCAGTGTGTATTTAAAGGTATACCCTAAAATGCCTCTGAAGATATGCCCCCAATAACTCAAGGACTTCCTATTATGCCCCAAGACTCCACTACCCCTCAATCGAGTCCCTATCATTTGACAATATTTTAATGAAGATATGCCACTTGGGGTGATAATGCTCTCCCCAAGAATCACAGACAATCTAACATAGACCCCAGTGTCAGGCATGAGAGACATCTCTTTGAGTTGTTGGTCAGGGGAGTCCAAGAGACTCCCAAAACAATGTAGGCTATTACTGCTGCCCTCAGCTGCCTCCCAGTACTTGAAGTACTTATTGCTGGAAACACCATGTTTGGAGGAATCGAGCTGGAACTGACTTGGAAACCTCCTCCTTGAGGACTATCTCTCTGAGTACTGGAAGGTGCTATGTAAGCTGCCAAAGAGGGGGGGGGAAGCAATCAATAGTCCTATCCAGATGTGATGCTTATGAACCACAATAAAGACCTGCACAGCAACGTACCCCGAGACGTGCAATCATCGCACTTATATATTGAGAATAAGCAATAGCTGTCTAATTGGACTTAAGGTCCACTCAGTAGGAGGGATTTCATGCCTGGTGATGTAAAATTAGCCAACTACTGGTGACTGCTGGTCATAGACCCTACAGGAGAACTTAGTATCGCCACTTTCCTAAACCAGTGCAGTTCCTCTCTGCATCTAAAAGCTTATACACGTAGGCAAGGTAGCTCTCGACCCTCATCAGAGAGGTTTCTTTTTTCTCTTTTGCAGTAGATGGAGACCACTTTAGAAAGTTCAGCTGATGAAAATGCATAAAACAGTCCACTGTGCGGGTGCCTAACCCCAGCTGATACATCTGTAACACAACTCCTGCAATTAAGGCTCATTTGAGAGTCTTATGCAGCCATTTCCAAGGAAGGGCAGGTGAAGAAAGGAGAGGGAAGATACAGTGTTTCTTGCGGAAGGGATGTTTGTGAAGTGTTCTTTGGGGTGTAAACCATAGTTGACCAAACAATGTCAATTATATGCACACCATTAATTGGTAAAACATTTTTCTGAATTTGGTCAAATGGGAAAATGTTTCTTGGTGTTTTGATCATTTGGGCATGCAGAAGCCCTACAGTCTCAGTGAGGATTTCCCCAGACTGGTCCTCTTCTGGCAAGCATAGGTGCGAGATCAACACCTTCCCTGTGATTTTACTTTTTTTTTGTTTTGTTTTTGTTTTCATGTTTTTTTTGTTTTTTGTTTTTTGGTTTTTTTTTTTTTTTGAAGATTTTATTATGTATACAATGTTCTGCCTGTATGTATGCCTGCAGGCCAGAAGAAGGCACCAGATCTCATTATGGATGGTTGTGAGCCACCATGTGGTTGCTGAGAATTGAACTCAGGACCTTTGGAAGAGCAGCTTCCCAGCTCCCACTTTTGTTTTTTAAAACAGAACATCTTCCTTTGTTGCCACTTGAAATGCATACGTTTGCAAATGCGATCAAGCAATGCACTTATAAAACTGAATGTAACTTTCTAGCTATTCAGCCTAGAGATCTGAAGAATCCTAACTGGGAACTTGACCCTCCACACACACCCCTGCTCTGCAGTCCCTGAAGGGCTATTCAGAGATGTGGGTGAGCACTGGGTTGGGAGTTCCCCTCTCTTCTCGTGTCTTTTTCATTGTAGAATATGCACAGTGGGTCTTCCCAAGCTCAGATATTCCACTTCGAGTCAGCGGCAAGCCAGCATGGTAGGGGAATCCAAGTCACACAGGTACTTAAGTCCTCAAGAAATAAACCACCAATGGAAAATTGGCATTTGTTAAGCAGAAGTCTTTTGTGGGCATATGAATATATGCTCTCTGTACAATATGAATGAGACACATCCATGCACGTCTAAAGGGCCAAAATCTACACAAGATCGGCTTGCATTGTGGAAAACCACTCACCAGTGTGGAGAGGTTAATGGGACTCTCTGGGGCTGAAGGTTGTGAGTTAAGGTTGAAAGGAAAGAAGGGGTTGAGAGGTGGTTTTTGAAATCAGATGTTGTTCAGGTCAACTTACAATCTGAGGCTGACAGATCCATGTCAAGGTCCTCAGAGCTTTATAGATAGTGAAAGAAAGGATGTGGATGTGGGAAATTCTCTGACTGGTTCCACAACGCGCGCGCGCGCACACACACACAGACACAGACACACACACACACACACACACACACACACACACACACACACACAC
>CABHPR010110228.1:18125-29834 GCA_902168415.1 Peromyscus melanophrys
ACACACACACACACACACACACACACACACACACACACACACACACTCAAATCAGTGATTTGAGCCCAGTGAATTGAAAGCATCAGAGTTGGAAGGCAGACCTGGCTGGCATGCTTTCTCCTAGTCACGTGTGGTCAGCAATGTAGGGGACTGGGAGAGGGGACCCCTGGGAGCAGTGAAGTCCACATCAGCATCAGGAGGCTAACTCCCAGCATGCTTCTGACAGGAAAGGACCAGCTGCCAAAGCCCCCACCCCCTGCCTTCAACCAAGAGAGGCCACGCTGTCACTGTGACAGACAGAACCTCTTAAGAAATTACAATGGACCCAAAATCTCTGTCCAAGTCGGAAGAGGTCTGAGGGATTTGAGCCAGTTTCTGAATTCTCCAGATGGGCCTGAGCCAGCTCCTATTATCATTACCCCTGGAAAAGATGGGACACTCATATTCTTGGTCTGGGCCAGGATTTTTTAAAATAAAAATTAATGTTTCTAGTGTCTCTAATTTCCTATGAAAAATAAACCATTCCAGTTTCCTTCAGCCGGGCCAGGAAAAGACTCCCCAAGGGCTTGAAATCTAGCTCAGCTGGTCACTCGCCATCTGGCTTTGGTCAAGTTATTGAAACTTGCAGAAGCTCATTCCTTTCCTCTTGAAAATAGGATAAATAAAGCAACTGCTTGTTCATTAAACTAGATTCATGAACAATGCTTACCAATGCAAGCTGGGCTGAGGTCCTCTCCTGCCTTGCGGATGCTCAGCATCCATGCCCTCAGATGCTTCTGTTTATGCCTACATCTCTGTTCTGCATCTTTGCTTCTTGCCACTTTTCTTTTCTTCTTTTTTTTTAAATCTACCCTTTCTTGGGTAGATCCATATCTCCACTCAGATGACCTCCTTCATCATCTCCTCTTCCAACCATATTCCGTAGTTTGGTGCTGGGATACTTACTGTTTGTAGGGTTCCTAGAGAGATTGTAGTAGGAGATAGGGTTAGGGTGGCCTAAACTCTTATCCAGTGCTATGTGGTGCTATGAAACTTGGCCTCTGTGTCTTAGCTCTTTCGTTTGTTTGTTAATTGAAATAATAAAGTATCGTTGTCAGCAGGTAAACTAGTTAAAACAAATGCTCCTCAGATTATAGTGCATAGAACTTTCCACATCACCAAAAGCAAAGGAGAAAGGACTTCACAGCTCACCCAACGGACTGTGCCACCAGAGTCTGGAAGTACAGCAGAGCCTTGAAGAGAACAGTAATATTCCCAACGAGGATGATCACAACATCAGATGTACCCTGCACCGTCTATTGGAGCCTCTCTGGAGCAGGCCTCCTCCAAAGCCATGGGTGGAGGGAAGGGAACAGAGTCACTGATCCTGAGGGGAGAGTCATGTTTCCAAACAGTAGAACAACTTAGAGTACGGAAGGCTAGGGATGCTTCTCCAGTGTTCTGAATTCATAGCTCAGCTCTCCACCTGTGGTTCCCTAGGATGACAGTAACTGGACAACGTCATGTGGCAAGGCTTCAAGTCAGATTCCGGTTAGCCTTCTCAGAGGATGCTCAACACCGGGTCAGTGTGGGCTCGGTGGCTGACAAGAAAAGGGTGGTGAAATTACTCCTCTGCACCTGCCTGTCCAGATATAGTCCACCCAAGTTCGTACCAAACGTTTTAACAGTTACACAGTCTTTAATATCCCATGGGTCCATCCAGTCTTCAGTTTGTCTTTTCACTACTGAAACTCCAAATAGTTTAGGCTACTCACTGACATGCTGCGTATCTCAAGTATTTGATGGATCAAGCTTAATCCTGTTTCTGTAATTAGATTACAATGTTGGTATCAATTAGAGAGTTCCATCTGTGAGATCATCTATAATTTGGCAGATTATGGCTTGCCAGATGCATTCTCTATGAATCCTTTCACCATGTTCATGTGTAAATTTCCTGTAGTCAACCTCTGAATTATTCTGAGGTAGCTGAAGTATAATAGCTACCTACTGCCTGGTAACGAACTGCCACAAACTGAATGCTTAAACACCACAATTTCAGGGTCTAACATTAATTGGGCCCCTTCTTAAGTTCCCAAGAAGGTGAGAGAGACTGGGGTTGGCTCAACCTGGGACATCTGAGGCTTGTGATCCCCTCCCAGGCTCACTGTTTGGTTTCAGTGTTGTCCTGTGCAGTTATAGAACTAGGCCCCTCAGCTCTCGGGGGTTGCCTCGGTGGCCCTCTCCACATCCAGGCACTTCACTTCCTCATTCTCTTTGAGGCTCAAACCTTTTGATTCTTTTTTAAAATCAGTCTCCTGATGAGAAATTAGACCAGAAACACCCACAATAATCTTTTGATTGACTTAAGGTCAACAGAGTTAGTATCCTTATTAATTATCTGTAGACTTATCCTATTTGCTATATGATGTATATACATACTGGGAATGGCATTTCAGCATATTTGCAGTCTTGACTATGTTCAAAGGGAGTAAATTCTGCAGTGTGTGTAGACAGGGAAATAGAAATCTGGGGCCATTTATAGAACAGAGATACACCCTATGCTCTGCTTGAATTTATTATACTCATCCGAGAATGAGTGCTATGAACTTGAATAGGTAGTAAGTGTTGGAAGGCTCTAAAGCACCCACTAACAGGGTTATGCTCAGTGTAAATCATTAAAATAAAATCCCCAACCTTGATGGGGACTCTACCTTTGATCCTGCTCTTGCCACACCGGGAGTTAGGTTTTGTGGCTTTCTTTCTCCAAGAACAGATCAGGGAGGGAAGTTGCCGTGGCATTCCCAGCACAATTATAGGTGAAATACAAGTGTGAATGGCTTGTCTGAGGCAAAGCAGAGACAGACACAGAGAAGGAAACATGCCAAATATTGATATCCAGCAAAACATGCGAAACGCCTGATGAAAGCAGAGGTTGGGATGATATGTGGAGCTGGATCTGAAACACCATGTGAGATCTGAATCACTGTCTTAATTTTTGCATAGTGGCAATACATGCTTTATCCAAAGCATGTGGTCCAAAGGGGTTGTAAACAGCTGTGATCTACCAAACTATTGAAATATTTGGATCTTTTATCAAAGGCATGCAAGGGATGTATATCAGTTGCCTATTAACTCTGTTTATAGCTTAAGAATATTTGCCATCTAGAAGCATGCCCGGGGAAAATATTCCACCAAGAGATTGTCAGTGAATGCTAGGGGTTAAACTACCAAATGCAGAGAAAGATTTATTCATGTAAGTGCATTGAGCTGGTCCCATCTGTGTCTTTGTGGTAGGGAAGCACGAGAGGCATTTAGAAAGCAAAGAGGGATGTTCTGGGTCCGCCCAACTCACCTCTTACTTGCCTTTTCTTTTCCCAGCAATACTGTTAAAATCTGTTACCTGCATCGGTTACATTACAAAGCCCTGGTGCTGCTCATGCATTTATAAGGCTGTAGCAAACTGGCTTTATTAATTAGAGTGCTTGTCCATTGGAACGGTTCGCTTCCATTCATAATTCATTGACATCCTTGCTAAGTAAATACTGGGGGTATTCACTCATCCCAAGGAATTATCGAAAAGAAGCTATATCCATCACAAGGATTCATAAACTGGGAGACTGGAGCATAAAAAAATTCTAATTGAAAGAAGACTACTTTAAATAGCAAATGTCTCCATTCTCATTCAAAGCCCTAAGTGCTTATCCACACTGGAAGTGGCACACAGGCTGAGAGGAAGCAATGAAATACAGCAAGTAGCTCACTGTGAGCAGCTAGCACTGTGGAATGCTAAGAAAGTGCTCTTTGCCCCACTGGCAGTGGGCAGGAGAAGTTCAAGGCAATGGGGTTGGTGAGAAAAGCCTATGATGCTTGCCTTCTTCCCTGCATTAATGTGGGTTCCCTGGCACCATGACACACTCATACCATTTGGATGCATACCAGCCATGCTATGCTGCTTTTGATATTCAATGAAAGTCAGACAAGGAACTCTCATGTATCAGAGATCAAAGGTGTAGCAGGCTTTCTTGGACTGCTAGCCCCCAAATCATGACACAGAGACTTATTATTAATTATGAATGGTTGGACTTAGCTTGGGCTTGTTTCTAGTTAGCGTTTTTATTAAATGTAAATTAACCCATTTCTATTAACCTACATACTGCCCCAGAGCTCATTTACCTCATCTGTGGACTGTCCTTCCTGCTTTCCTGCTTCCTCCGCGTCTGGCTGGCCTCCAGCTGGCTGGCTGGCTCCTCTTTTCTCTCTGCCCACCAGCCCCGCCTATCCCTCCTCTACCCAGATATTGGCTGTTCAACTTTTTATTAGACCAATCTTAGGCAGGCAAGGTGGAACAGCAACACCTCTTTACATAGTTAAACATATGCAGTGTAAACAAAAGGAACCCACCTTTACAAAATTAAACAAATGCAGCATAAAGAAATGCAACACATCTTTACATAGTTAAACAAATTTTCTATTCCACAGCACAGAGGTGCTCAGCTGGATGATGCTTCTGTCTCATGACCAGCTCTCAAGCCCTCTAGAGAAATCTTAACAACAGTGTATGCCTCTTCCAGATCTTCAGTTCTGAAGGAAAAGCCATGAGGATTTCCTCTCCTGTTGCATTCCGCTCCTGAACTGAGTAAAGTCATGCGCCTCTCCCCGCTTGGCTCTGGTGACAGTGGGTCTCTCAGGAGTGACAGGTGTGGGTCTGGTTCTTCCAGCGAACCCTCTGAGGACTTGATGCTCTCAAACCACTTCCTCTGCTGTGGAAAATGGCCTCCGTCTTTCCCATGATCCTCAAAAGCATTACCGATCTCTCTGTTTGGCTATACACAAGTATCTGTGTCACAGTGAGAGCAACAAGCCTTTCTCAGAACATCCCGGTGTTTTATTCATGTGTGGTCCCCTCTGGCTCTTCCATTTGTTCACTGGATACAGTGTACTTAGATAAACCTTGATACTTGAGTGGCTCACTGAGCCTAGTTTTACCTATGTCACTCTAGACACTAATGGGAATGGGGTGTGCAAAATGAGGGATCAGATATTCCACTTTCTTAAAAACAAAACAAAACAATGGAAGCCAGGTGCTGTAGTTCACATGTGTAAGCTTAGCACTTGGATCTCTTAGGTAGGATGATCATAAGGAGGCTAGCCTAGGCTATAAAGCAAGAGCCTCTCTCAAAAGTCAAACCAACAAACTAATCAAGCAAACAACCAAACAGAAAACGATGCCTAGATTTCCAGGTGGCTCCCATCAGTCTCCGTCCTAGCTGCCTCCCACAGCAGTGGTTGTCTGTCTGAGTTCCTCGTCTTGAACAGCGAAGCAACGGCTGTCTGCCAGAGCCTTCTAAGAATTAATGAAAAAATATTGTCTTGGCACTTGGAGTGTGTGTGTGTGTGTGTATCTGTGAAGACTCAATCTTCAATGCTGAATGGTTTTATGTATTTTGCTTGTTTAAAAAGATGGACAATTGAAAACATCACTTCTGGGACATTCTTCAGCCATTTCCCTTATATCAACTGTCAGCTACAATTAATATCAGTTAAGAGTTGACTGTGTGGTGCCGTGTGGGATGGGAGTCCTGCTCTTCTGAATGACACAGCAGTAAGTTTCTGTTGCAGACATGAAGCATTACATAACTGCTCCACTCTGAGAGTGGGCTTGGCATCCTCAGAAGGCTCTTTGTATGGAAATTGAAGAACAAATCTGTCTGAGATCCCACCAGCTATCAGAACCTCACACGGCTTCTTCCAGAGCAAGTGGTAATATTGCCAATTCTTTCCAAAAAAGCATGTTTCTGAGAGGAAAGAGCTGTTCGTGTACAAGATATGGTTTGCTGTTTTATAATGAGTCACTGCAAGGTGTCAAGAGTGTGACTCACACACACGTAAGCAATCTAAAGCCACTGGAATGATTTCTTTAGTTTATGTGCATTTATTCTGAGGGAAACTTACAATCACATAAATCTCATTTTGTTGTTAAAGCTCCTATAGTGGGTACAGTATTTTGAAAGAGAGGTGTAAAGAAATGTCTGTATAATTCAAGGTTGACATTGAGTTCAAGGTAGATTCCCAGTTTTTCTATCTGAAAACTATTCTCTGATAAGGACTATTTATAAAGAGTTCAGGGAAAAAGCAGCCAGTTTTCCCAAAGTCTTTTTCTTTCCTTTCCTTTTTCTCCAGTTTCATAAGTACTTATTCTACTCTTTATTCACTCATCCATTTATTTATTCAGTGAATGTTTATTAAGTGCCTACTGAATGCTGTGTTTTAGACTAGGTGTTGGAGTTACTACAATAAATAGAAGAGGAAAATCCCACTGTGACTGAACTGGTATTAGGGACAAAGGATAGAGTTTATCTTTTCTGTGTCTCTCACCCTCACCTACAAATGGATAGAGTACATATATTTATGTATTTTATATGCATTTCCACAGTACAGGAGATAATAACAACTACTACTGAAAGTAGCCATGAGCATGGAGTCTGCTGGTCAGGGATAAGTACAAACACGTAACTTTAACATATGATATATTTTGAGGGACTCAGGACAATGATACAGCCAGGCACTGAGCCAGATAGAGGGTGAAGTTCCATAGTATGTCGGAATGAGAGAGGCACTGAACTGTCTGACTAAAGGTAGCAAGCAGCGGTTCCTTTCTGACCAGGCGTCATGATGCATGCCTTAAATGCCAGTGGAGCATCAATCTAATTAATCTTTATCAATAAAAAATCTGGAGTCAAATATTGGGGTAAAAACCTGAAAGGTCAGAGAACAGGAAGCAGCACAATTGCTTCCTACCTCTTCTGCTCCTCTGTCCAAAAGGACGGAGATCCTCACTCAGCCCCGCCTTACCACTTCCTGTCTCCTCTCTGTCTACAGTCCTCCAAACCTTTATGGTCAGCTAGTGGCTAGCTCCCCCCTCTGACTCCAAGCAAGCTTTATTTGTCAGAACACAATCAAAACATCACACAACAGGCCAGCATTTGGGAGGCAGAGGAAGGCAGATCTCTCTGAGTTCCAGTCCAGCCAGGGCTGTACAGTGATAGCTTGTCTCAAGAAAGGAGGAGGATAGAAGAAGGAGGGAGAAGAGGAAGGCTCTCATGGGGGAACCTCATGCAATAAAAGGCCGAACAGAGGGGATCCTTTCTCTTTGACTGTCTTTAGGCTGAGGGCACCAATCAGTCTGAGGCTTTAGACTCAGATGTGGGCTAGGGCTGGAACTCATCCTATCAGCTCTGATACCTTGGACTTAGTCTCCACAATTGTATGAGTCAATAACATGTGTGTTATATATACCTATATGTAATCTATATATCTATACAGACCACTTGTGTGTTGTATATACCTTATTAATTCTCTCCTTTGGAGAAATCAGAATAATGCCCACAGTACTTTATATACAACTTCTAATAAAGTTCATCAGTGACCTACAGATAATGTTTCAAGGACTATGAAGCATTTGCTCTCCATTTCCTTGACTGAGCAGCAATTGAGAAGCTGCTTGGATGTGACTATGTAACTCACAGAAGCACAGCCCCTCAAGAGACTGGTCATGGGGTGCAGTACTGATGTCCTTTGTTGTCTTTAGGGTCTAATGGAAAGAGTGATTCTCCAATTATATTTTACATGAAAAATTAATCTCATGGGAACAAGAGCTATCTTGGGTTGGTTTTCAAGGTCATTTTACCTGAGTAACTTTCAGGTCATTTAAAGTCAAAGCAAAAAAGAAGTTTGATGGAGGAGAGTGGTGAGGAGACAAGTTCTCACTGCAAACATCAAAGCCACTCACAGTGTCCACACTATAATTACTTTTGTCAAACTACATATCTTAGATTTGTTCAGTTCAAGAAAGTGTGGTTAAAGACATGAAAAATTGAAAATATATTTTCATTTCTGCAATGAGGAAGTGACATTGCACTTTTTCAATGCTCTCTTTGCTGTTAGCTGGTTTTTCAAAATTTATTGGCGTGATTTCTCAGTCAGTCCCAGCGTCAATCAACTTTATTAAATATTTATTTTCTGCTAAGGAAAAACAACTTGAAAGTGAGATAGACTAATATTCAAGATCATGAGTGAATATCAGAAGAAGCAATATTCAAGCATCTAGTATCAGGCACGCCACTTTTCATTTCACTAAGGAAGGGTGTTTCTAGATTTTTTTCCCACACAGTTTCTTTTCTCATAGATATAGCTTCTATTAGAAAATTGCAAATGCATTTTTATTTATTAGAGTTAAGCATTAAGGCATTCACACACCTTTGAGTTACGGAGTGATTTAAGTGTCAAATTTAACAATATGCCATCAAATAAAGAGAAGACAGATGTGGATCCGGAAAGAGAAGAGACTAAATCACATAATTTAGCTGCAGTGGGTGAATAAGCTTTAGGAAAGAATAATGTCCAATTTCTTAGGATCAATGAAGGTTTTATTTACCTAAAATTATCACCACCAGCACTGACTTTCAGAAAGTCAGTGAACTGAAAGAGGTTATTCTACGCTATTCTTAGTAGTTTTCAACCAAGAGATTAATATATTTAATTAACAACAAAAACCCCAATATGCTGTCCAAACTCATGTAAAACTCTCTAATTGGTGCTATTAATGGAATCATACACCTTCAGTGGGGATTTTCTTTTTTTTTTTTTTTTGCTTTGTGTGCTTTTTGAATTGATGTTTATTGCTTCACTTGTGCTTGGAAGCATTTACATGTTCATGAACATTCGCTTTTCACTGGAATGGATCTTGCATATGGTGAAGGTTTTCAGACTTGCACACTGGGTCTCTGGGCATAATTTTGGTGTGAAAACCTCCATGTGGACTTGTGCATTGCATCTGGGATGTCTGTGTGGTCTTTGCTCATTTGAGCTTCTGGTCATTTAGAGACACATGTTAGAAATTAGGTGAATTTAACAATGTATTGAAAGAAAACCAAATAACTGCCCAATAGCAACAACCGTGAATGAGTCCAGAGGGGATGGAATTAGGTCAACATCCTTACCTTTCTCCACCTCTTGCTTTGCTGTCCCCATAGACTCCCTTCCCTGACCTGAGGTCTGTGGTGGGAGCTCATGGATGAGAGAGCACTGAGCTGTTCTTGTTGAGGATGGGATCTCTGTATTACGTGTGCACAGCTTCAGGAAATATTTTCCAAAGATTGTGGTTGTGGAAGAGAAAGCAAATAATGTTCTAATGAGGAAAATGATTGAGAGTTCTTGATTCAGAGATCAGTGTGAGGAGAACCAGTGGCTGCCACGTCTGGTCTCAACTTCTCAACATTTGTACCATGCCCATCACTGGATACAAGTGGGGAAATCCAGCCATTCAGAAGTATTAAACTCAATTAAAGTGCACATGCTTGTTTAATGGGTAGTGGACTGGAGATTTCTTGGGTATTTTTAACACATAGAATTCAATCAAATTAGTTAATTGTATGAGAAAAGAGTTATGAGATTTGATGTTTAGTGTTTGGAAGAGGGCAGTGCCCACAGGCCTCCCTCTATATGCACAGAACAAATTGCTCAAGTTGTCCAGTGGTTGGCACCACTCTAGGCCACACAGAGAGTGGGAGTCCCCTGAGAAGGTGGTCCATCCTGCTTAAGTTCATTGCACGGGGCCCATACCATAGTGCAGCTAAGTCAACTCCTTCAGAAACCAGCCATTAAAGTTAACTCGGGGTAAGTAACATCTAAGTCCAGGTGACATCTTAGGGAAGAGAGTATGTTAATTACAAATGAAAAAAGCAGAGGGTGGAGATATGAAGTCGAATAATTACGAATTTCCAAAGATATAACCAGAATATTAATTTATAAGAAGAGATTTTTATGAACCAAGGGTGGAAGGTCTGTAGTCCTCTCAAGATCATGGGCTGGAGAGCTGACAGTGGCTAAGAGCCCTGGCTGATCTGTCATGAGGACTGGAGTTTGGATCCCAGAACGCACCTGAGAAGCTGGGCACCCAGAGACAGGAGGATTGCTGGGGCTCAATGTCTTCCAAACTAGTTGAGAAAAATATGAACCTCAGGTTGAGGAGGAGTCACTGCCTTAAAAGTGAGTGAGATGGCTTGTCAGGGAAAGGTGCTTGATGTCAGAGTTCACACCCCAGGTGCCACGTGATAGAAGGAGAGAAGTGACCCCTACAGGTTGTCTTCTGACTTCCATATATGCCCTGTCACACACACACACACACACACACACACACACACACACACACACACACTTAAAAAAAGAATAGGCTGAGGTGATGGAGGATACTGAACACTCTCTTTGGCCTTGCACACGTATATGGGTATCTGATCCCATATTCATGTGTTTTCACACATATACAAACATGCATATACACACATGTATGCAAATCAATTAACAGTATTTATAAGTATGCAGATCAGGAAATGGTAAAGTATGCAGTTGGTCTTCAACTAAGAGAAATAATATACTTAACCACATTTAAATAACTCAATTTGAGGACTTGGGGATTTGCTAAGTTTGTGACTTGGGAAAATTAATTATTTATGCTCTTGAAATTTTGCTTTTATTCCTGTTCTCAGGGTTCCTAAGGCTCATGGAGGTGGATTGCATATAGAAATTATAAGCATTTTGATCTCTGGAAAGCACGCCTCTCTCATACAAGAACTTAGGTACCAATTTATTCCCTGGTCTCCTATTGCTCTGGCCCTTCTAACATTTAGTTATAAGTAGATTGATAAATACCACACTTCCAGGCAGGAAACCTGAAGACCTGGCCTTTTCCCATGCCTCTCCCTCCAAATCTCTCTTAGGTAGGTGCAGGTCAGTGGACAGCTATGCTCTGCTCTCTCTACCCTACTGTGCCCTGAGGTCGTGATCACCAACACCCAGGGACCTGTGGTGTGTACTTCTGGAAACAGGATGAGGAACGAAGCTGAATATGTATACCTGCTGAAATTTCTACTTGCTCTGTGGGGGTGTTTTGTCTCTCCCCTTGATGCCCTGTCATGGCAAGGATCAACTGAAGGCACAGTCTCCTCTGTACCTTCTCCATGGAGGCTGTGCAGGATGAAGAGTGCTTCTCTTGGGAATCCATCCTTCTTTTGGGCAAGCTTCTAGAAGGATCCCTGTTGGCACAGCTGCTGGAAGTTAGCCCTGGGTGGTCTGTCCCTATAGACCTATCAGGTTGCTATAAGAAGTCACTGTTCACACCTGCCTCCTAGGCAAGACAGTGCCCTGTTGGAGTTACTGGAGTTACCACTGTGTGAGACGGTGACATGTCTGATTAAGTTGGCTGCCCATTCAGAAGCCACAAGTGAGGGTGTCAGAACTAGAATGGAGCTTGTAAATGACCGGACGGAGTCTATAAGTGGTTGGTACATCTGACACTACAGTCACTGAGTCCGTGCTAGGAGAAACTCTGAAGCTGTGTCTGGCCTCCAGGGTGGCTCCCTGCAGCCTTGCCATATATCCTGTGTGCAAAGGGGCTTGAAAGTCACCTTCTAGTCTCATTCAAGCCCCTCACTGTAAAGTGAGAGATCTGAGATGGAAGGGCTGAAGCGCCTAGTGTCGAGCTTTCACACCCAGAGTGCACCATCCTGGAAAGGAAGACAGAGGACCAGCGAGATTTGATTCTCAGCCTTAGGGGGAACTGGTGTTGTATTGGCTTCTGCACCATGACTCCTAAAGCCTTCCTCCATTAGGGAACCGAGTTACATCTGAAAGCCCAATACCTCTGGTTTGGATATGGAATACTCAAAAAAAAAA
>CABHPR010110229.1:0-16368 GCA_902168415.1 Peromyscus melanophrys
TTCACTTGGTTTTTAATGGGAGCAGAATGTTTCATGGAACATTGGCATGCTTGGTGTTTCTCACAAGAAATGTAGCTTGGCCATCATCCTTCATATTCTGCAACTCTCAAACTGAGGAAGGTTTTTCTCAATTTTATTCATGTGCTTTGTTTGATATTTATTTGGTGAGTGAGTTTTTAAATCACTCCTGGATGTTGGGTTCTCACTATCGTAAGTCAAAATGAGAATATTTAAAATAAAAATGTTTCCTTTTTGGGGGAGAAGGATAAGTAAAGAGAATGATCCCCATAACTTTCATTGTACTTAATATAAAAGAATAAAACCCATCATATTGTACATATAGTACATAAAGCATCTAGCATAATTTGGGATTTGATATGTGTCAAATATATGAGTGAGAGATGAAGAAATATATGAGTGAGATGATGGCAAAGAAAGGAAAGAGCTAAATTAATGAGCTACTAGCAAACGACTAACATATATTGCCTTAAAATATGCATCGTTTAGAGATAATGACCTTATAACTACATGTTGTTTTAGAATGTAATATTTGAATCTTAGCTTGATTTGATTTATGTGGGGTCAAACCTGTGTCCATTCAACTATGTGTTTGTTGATTGGCAAACCTTTGACCATCTCTGGTAAAAATGATGTTTGTGACTGGAAAACAGAATTATATAAAATCAACACGAACCAGGGTCTTGGGTTAAGGATTTCACTGTTCTATTTTACCTAAACTGTTTTCTCCACTTTGTGCAAACCACAGATTTTATATAATTCTCTCAAGATCAGTTCACTTGCTTCCAGCATCACATGGGGCTAACTAGTATTTACAATTAAAGATGTATAGTAAAATTTGATGCCGGGCATTGGTGGCGCACGCCTTTAATCCCAGCACTCGGGAGGCAGAGGTAGGAGGATCTCTGTGAGTTCAAGGCCAGCCTGGGCTACCAAGTGAGCTCCAGGAAAGGCGCAAAGCTACACAGAGAAACCTTGTCTTGAAAAACCAAAAAAAAAAAAAAATTGATAAACATTCCTTAAAAACTTAAGTTGAATAGCTAAATAGAACAATATTCCCCCTATAATCCAAAGTTTCAGATGCCTATGTTTAAGTGCAATCCAAGAATAGTAAATGAAAAATTCCAGAAGTAAAAAATGAATAAGCTTTAAAGTTCATGAGGAAGTCTTGTGCCATCATTCCTCTTCCTCTTGGAGATGGGAGTGATTACTCTGTTCAGTGTATCCATGTGGTATAGCTACCCACCCGTTACTCACTTAGTAGACTTCTTGGTTGTCAGATGGAGTGTTGCAGGCAATTGTGCTTCACCAAGCTTTCTGTCATTTAGCAACGGCCTCAGAGCACAGGAGCAGCAATGCTGTGGAGAGATGCTGTAAAAGTGAAAAGCTGAAAGTCTCCACTTAAGGAAAGGAAAATAGTATGCTAGGTTTATCAGAACTATCGTAAGAAGAAATAGGAAAAAACCACACACACACACACACACACACACACACACACCAGTTCTCTATGCACTTCCAGGTATTTACTGGCGGTCTTGGACTGTATCTCTTATGGGTAAGCAGAGAGATGACTTTATAGACAAAAGTCCATAGTTTCTCCAGTCTTTATGAAATCCCTGATGAAAGAAATTATCCATTTGGAAACAGATCAGAAAACGCCCTGGGCAAGTTGCGATAGAGAAAACTCAGCAGAGCCAGCTGAATGAGCATAGACGAAGCTCCTCCTGGAAAGTGGGAGGATTTTAACTTTATCTTTGGCGCAATGAAGGATTTGAAGCAGAGTGTCAGGATCTGATCTATTTATTGGAGCACTCCCTCTGGCCCATGTGCGGAAAATGAATTACAGAGACGCAACCGAAGCTAGAAGGCTGTTTTCTTTTAGGCAGAAGAAAATGAAAATTGGAGTTGGGGCAGATTAATAAGGATACAGAAGAAGTCACGGGCTTGGGAATTGCTTATGAGAAAAATCTGTCACAGCTTGATGGATTACTGACTGTGGGAGAGGACAAAAGCTTTGTACTGACCCTCAAAGTGCTGGGATAGGCAGTGGATGGATTTTTCACTCACTAATTAGAAAATCTAGGGGGCAGGAATATTTAGGGAAGAGGATACATTCAGTTATCCAAAGGTTTTGTTTTCTTTTAAAATACACATGATTCTGCATAGGACATTTATTAATCTTTAATAGCTATTTAAAGTTATTTTTATTGTTACTTAGGACAAGAGGAAGGAGAAGAGCTGGGACAGAGACCAAACTTATTTCAGTGCATGGCCCAGTGTGTCTCAACCTTTTTTCTTGTATGTTTTGAAATGGGGACTCTGAAGACAGTTATATATTTAACCCTGAAGAAAACTGTAGTCTTCGGCTCAGCCTGTTGTGAACTTAGATACTGAGAAGTTGTCCTGTCCATGTTATGATCATTCAGGGGGTCAGGTGAGGTAGACATTCACTACAAATGCACACTGGCTTTTTACAAATTTACATTTTACTAGTCAGAGTGCACCAGACAGAGAAAAGACATCTTCAGTGTCATTGGTCTTGAAGGTGTAGGCACATATTTTTAGTGAGGTCTTAGTGGGTGGATTTCAGAGCTGCTTTTGGTTCTGACTCATGGAGTAGCGGGTCATGGGGTTTATGGAAGTCTGACTCCGAAACTCAACACAGCTACCCCTCCATTGTAAACTATTCTCTTGAAGACACTAAAACTCATTGATAATTTTTTCTTTTTTCTTATGAGGAAGCACTAGGAAAGATATAAGGTTATTAAAAACATTGGTTTTATGTAATAACTAGTTTTTTTTTTTTTTTTTTTTTTTTACTTAATTTAGATAGTTGCAGTCACTAGAAAAACTAACTTACGGTGAGGGTGGATAAAGGGAGCCTGGATTTGATTAGGGCATGCTGCATTCATGTATTGAAATTGTACCCTGACTTACATTAGCATCTGAGTAAAAATAAGATATTCAAGTAAATTAAAAAGAAAACAATGTCCCAGTGCAGATATTTTTATTGATTGTGCCATGTTGGACACTATGGCTAATTTCATCAGGATATTCTCAGTATGACTTACTCACTGTCATGTAGCTTTAGGAAAATTCTGTATCCCGTATGTCAAACATTTCTAGACATTTATTCAACTGAAAGCTTGACGTAAATTTTGGGACTCACACACACACAAAAAAATACTATCTATTCTGGTAAAGGCACCAGTAGAGACAAAAATGAATGTTTTCACTGTGTAGAAAGAGCTGAATATATGATGTTATGAGGGTTTATTTTGAAAATGGAGATTAAAGAGAAAATGAAAATGAAAGTCTAAAATCAAAGATAGACAGGAATTATTGTTGAGAGCATTTATTGGAAAGCCACAAAGTGCTTCTCCATGCCAAGAAACACTTTATGATACTGACCATCAGATTGCTTGGTGCTCTTATTATCTGATGCGTACATAACATAACACAATCCATTGTTTTTTATTTGTACAAATAAAATATACAAATAAACACACTTCTTTCACTAAATATTGAACAAAGGCAATTCTTTGGATGTAAATATAATCCAAATGGGTTTGCAAATTTATTCTTACAAATTCTATGTTATCTGATTATGAAAAAATCCCCCCAAAAGACAATCACCAGGATTAATGTGACTCAGGATGATATTTAGAACCATATTTTTTCTCCCTCGGTTTCTTAGCAACCAGGAATTAATTACAAAGATCTCTTCTTAAATGTCTAACTGCTTCTCAAAACTAAACAAACAGTTTGGGCAGATGGCCAGTCGAGAGATTTCTTACAGAATTGTCCAATAGACAGCAATCTTTAAGAAATACTTTTTTTTCCTGTAAAATACCAATAGCAGAGGCATTAGCTAATTGTATATGCATCATTGTAGTGCTGAGCTCAAATGTTTGGTTTTAGTTATTTTTTGATGAAATTAAAGATGCTTATGTAAAGAAATTATCTTTTTATCTTTTCTCCAGTGTGTGTTTTTGTGATCTTGTTCAAAAATCAGGTGCCCATAGACATGTGATTAATATTTGGTTCTTCTATTCTATTGAACTTATGTATGTGTTTGTTTCTGAGCTGGCAACACACTATTTTTATTACTGTAATTCAATAGTATTACTTCCAATCAAGTATGGTGATGCTGCCACCATTTTTTTTTCTGCTCATGGTTTTCATGGTGATCTGGGGTCCTTTATATTTTTCTGCATAAATTTTAAAACTTTTAAAATCCATGTAAATAGTTGTTTGGAAATTTTGATAGATTTTTTTTCAGCCATAGGAATGGAACTAGAGTCTTTGGCATGATAGGCAAGGACTCGACCATTTACATATGTCACGAGCCCCCTCTGTACTGTTTATTTTGAGAAGAGAGCTCACTAATATTTCAGTGTAACCTTGACTGTGTTCTAGAGCCCAAGCTAGCCTTTAACTTGTGATTCTCAGTCTCTAAAGTTGATGGCGTTAATGCCTGAACCATGATTATTGGCTTCTTTGTCCATATTTTTTACTTATTTTTATCTTAAACTTTCTTTATTTCTAATTGACCCTATATTTTTTGCACAATATAAATTTTTGCTGTATCACTATATTTTCTCTCTCTTACATCATTGTTTATCATCTATCTCTATCATCTATTATCAATTATCTATCTACTTATCTGTCATCTATCTGTCTATCTAATCATCTATCTATCCATCATCTATCAACTATCTATCATCAAATCTACCATCTATCAACTATCAATCTATCTATCTGTCTATCATTTATTTATCAACTATATCTATCATCTATCAACTATCATCTGTCTGTCTATTACTATCTATCTATCTATCTGTCTATCTATCTATCTATCTATCTATCTATCTATCTATCTATCTATCCATCCATCTATATATCCATCCATCTACCTATCATCTATCTATTACCATCTATCTATCTGTTTATCTACCATCTGTTTATCATCTATCTATCATCATCATCTATCTATTTATCTGTTGTCTATGTATCTATCATCTACCTACCATCTATCTATCTACCATCATCTATCAATCTGCTGTTATTGATACAAAGTTTTATATGAGCTCAAACTACATGATCCTTTTTCTGTAATAATATCTCTAATCCTCTCTGATAATTTTATGATGTTTTGTTTTAATTTTTACATTTTTAATTAATGAAGTTGTTTTTATAGTGATATTCTATTTTTATTAAATAATAACATCTGTAGTCATCTTACATAACTACTGAAATCAACTTGCATATTTCTGGGGCTTGGTTAAACAGAAAGCTGTTAGAAGTACAAAGTGAGTTGTGCCTAAAAACGTAATTATGCTCACAGATTATTGTCTCCAGTGTTATTTGAATTAAGGAAATTCTACTAATGATGATGTAACTTCACGTAGCATTTTCTTCATCCTGAAATCCATGAAAAAATGATATGTTTGCATGTGGTTCAATGTAAGTATATTTTTGTAGCTGGAGAGTTTTCTCTCCTGGTCCTGCCAAGCCCCAGAAATCCAACAACCCACTTATAAAATAAACACACAGACACTTATATTATTTAAACTGTTTGGCCTAATGGCTCAGGCTTCTAGCTATCTAGTTCTTACATCTTAAATTAATCCATTTCTATAAATCTATACCTTGGTGGCTTGTGGCTTACCGGCATCTTCACATGCTGCTTGTCATGGCAGCGGCTGGCAGTGTCTCCCTCTGCCTTCCTGTTCTCTCAGTTCTCCTCTCTGTTAGTCCCGCCTATACTTCCTGCCTGGCTACTGGCCAATCAGTGTTTTATTTATTGACCAATCAGAGCAACACATTTGACATACAGACCACAGCATATTTTTTAAGTTAATATGTGTTTATATGTCTCTCCTTGAGTGCACATGTGTGTGCATGTGTGCACATGCACAAGTGTGTATGCGTGTGTGTAGCTAGAGTTTTTCTTGTCCTGCGGGCCCATGGTCAGGACAAATCTCTCTCACCTGCTAATCCCGCAGCTGCTCAGACCCAACCAAGTAAACACACAGAGACTTATATTGCTTATAAACTGTATGGCCACAGGAGGCTTCTTGTTATCTAGTTCTTATATCTTAAATTAACCCATTTCTATTAGTCTATAAGTTGCCACGTGGCTCGTGGCTTACCGGTACCTTACATCTCGCTTCTCATGGGCGGCTGGCCATGTCTCTCTCTGCCTCAGCCTTCCACTTCCCAGAATTCTCTTCTCTGCTTGTCCCACCTATACTTCCTGCCTGGCTACTGGCCAATCAGCATTTTATTTATACAGAGCGATATCCACAGCAGTATGTGTTCATATACATGTGTGTGCGGGTGCTTATCAATGTGTTTTCCTATATATTAAGGCCAGAAATTGTGCTGCCATGACAAGCAGCATGTGAAGATGCCGGTAAGCCACAAGCCACCAAGGTATAGATTTATAGAAATGGATTAATTTAAGATGTAAGAACTAGATAGCTAGAAGCCTGAGCCATTAGGCCAAACAGTTTAAATAATATAAGTGTCTGTGTGTTTATTTTATAAGTGGGTTGTTGGATTTCTGGGGCTTGGCAGATACTGTGTTGAGACAGTATCGTTTAATGAACCAAGTGATTACTGATTCAGCTATGCTGGCTGCCCCAGCAAGTCCCCAGGGGTCCTCTGGTCTATCCTACCACCCCTGCTTCTGGCTTACAGGTACTAATGTGTCCCCAGGGATGCTGTAATCTCTGCATGCCCAGCACTGGGCTTACATGTACTCCCTAATATGTCCAGCTTTGTACATGTGTCCTGCGGATTACACTCAGATTCTGTTTAATAGGCACAAGGGGACAATGATGTGTTTGAAGACACATGACTTGAAAGCATTTTAAGCACAACAGTTTTGAAGACTTTAGCATCAACCTTATATATTCTTCCTGGAAAGAAGCACAGAGAGAAGGTGAAACCATTTCATAGTTTCTCAGTCTTTATACTTGGCACAAGTTACCTTATATTTTCATTGATGTTTCTTGTTCCTGTACTCTGTATTTTGTTACACCAATCTGGAGACATAAATTCACTTATACCTTTAGTGCATGTCATAGATTCTTACAGAACAAGTGATAAACTTTATAAACTGGCGGAGCAGTTTTGTTGTTAAATTGATCTGTAGTTGACTGGGGTCAGGGGGGTCTTATCTCCTTAGAATGGCAAGTCTAAAGTGACATTGCATTCAGTTTACTGTCTGTTTGTCCCGGGGGTCAGGGCATGGGAGTCGAAGCATAAGAACAGGACAAAGATCGTTTGCAGTGGCAAAGAAAGAGCTTTGATTTTCACTGGCCATTTACTGACCTGTCAACTATTGGTACACCTAGCATCTTATCCAGATTAGAAGAGCTATTGCTGCTGTTAGTTCTTTATTTCTGTGCTGAAAGCCCATTGGGTCCATATCCTTCAGTGCATCAGAGCTGAAGTGACTGCTTAGGGAGCTGGATGGTAAGAAACTGCGTAAAACTGTGTCCACCTCACTGCTCGTGATTTCCAAATCCCAGTGAAACACGACTCCATTTTCACCTATTTCCTAGGTTTATCAGCTCATTTGAAACCCTTTCCTTTAGTGTAGAAAATCTGTATCTGACTGACTAAGAAATGAGGTGTGGCTAGTGAGGAGGTCTAATTACTAGGTCTGTATTTACCAAATGTTGAATCCCTTTTGTTAAAGCAAGAGCTCCTTCTATTCTTTTGGGTTTAATGATGTAAAAATTGTAGAAAAGAAACCACTGCAAAAAGTCCACAGTGTAAAATAAAGTATTGTGTAACATCTCCAAATATTGCAGTCCCTCAGCTTTTAAAATAAAAGACTCAATGAATGGATGTCACATTGGCAATGAATAATTTATGGTGTGTTAAGAACATAGCTTAAAAGCTTTTGCATCCAAGCTAAATATTTCTCATTTTGTTTTTATTATACATAGGATCATATTTCTGGATGGGTGATAAGTGGGGACAAAAGACTAAATTTTTAATTTATCAACTTTCTATGTGTGCACCAAATAACTTCAGGGCATTTGTTTATCTTTTTCCTGCCTCCATTGTTCATCTTGCTTGTAGAGATGTCTTTGCCTTAGATATGAGAGACAAAAGTTGTAATCCAAGATTAAAGAGTATCAGAAGTGGGCCAAGGAAAGCAGGGAAAAGGATACTCTGAAATAAATAGCGTTATTGTGGTGAGGACTCAGTTATTTGAAACTGAGTTTTGTGTAAGAAGACAAACACCATGAAATGGCAGAGAAAGGAAACTAAGATTAACAACAGCAACACATGTCAGTCTTAAGAGTGTGACCATGGACTAATCCGCCATCTTTTCTTTCTGAGAACCAGCTTATTCTTTTTTTTTTTTTTGGTTTTTCGAGACAGGGTTTCTCTGTGTAGCTTTGCGCCTTTCCTGGATCTCGCTCTGTAGACCAGGCTGGCCTCGAACTCACAGAGATCCTCCTGGCTCTGCCTCCCGAGTGCTGGGATTAAAGGCGTGCGCCACCACCGCCCGGCAAACCAGCTTATTCTTAAAAAAAAAAAATTCATTTCAGTAGCAAATTATTCAAGACCAGCCTTCCCACTCTTTATGCCCTCAGGGCAGCTCACCGATGCCCATTCGAACAAGGTGAGCTGTATTGTGTTGCCCAGGCAAGGCAAAGGGTCTGCTCTCCTGAGTGCTGCAGGTAGTTAGAGGCAGGGAGGGTTCTCCCTAGTGTTAAATACAGTAAGCACTCAGGAGCCAGGGACATCAGCACAGAGTGTGGCTGCAGCAGGGCCACGGACCCAAACCTGGGCCTTGGCAGCAGCCCAGTCCTGGACATCACCATGGCCCTGAATGGCAAGCAGGCCACCCACCTCAGCCCGCTGCTCAATCCTTCAACTCAGATCTGCCTCTCTCCAACAGGACATGAACTTTCTGTCTCTCTCTTTCTCCCGTACGGCGCCAGGTGGGCTGGTGTTTTCTCCTCACCATCCAGGTCAGGCTGTCCCAGTCAGTCATGTGATCTCCGTCTCCCGCTCAGTCTTAATGGTACTGGGCAGGGTCTTGTTTTCTACCCCAGACAGAAATGTCTAAAATTCTATAATAAAAGGTATAGTCACTTGAAGAGAAACACTATAGATACTGATAGGGTAATTTTTTTCTCTTCAAAGATTATAACGTTTCCATCATGTCTAGAAAAGATGAATTATGGGGCTATAATCATTATCAATTAACTTTTTGATAGTGATAAAGCCTAATGAATTAGTATTTCTAGTTATGTTTAATTTTCATTTTACTTATAGCTTTATTTTGTATGTAAAATAACATAATTGTACATTAATGAGAATGTTTTATGTATGAGACATGTACATTAATAACAATTACTAGTAGCACTCACTAATAACCTGGAAGTTGAAGCTATAACTAAACATGTGAACATGTCACAGCACCATTTTCTGTTTGGGCTGTTATCTTAAAATCCTAGCTACATATGCGAAGCAGAAATTTTATTTATTAGACTTGGTTAACAAAATAGAGCATGCATGCAAGGCAAGTAAATTCTCTAGATAAACAGTGCTCTATAATTTCTGTAAAATTGTTTAACAATTTTTGAAGTCAAGTTTACTGATGAAATCATGGAGATTTCAAAATGGAAAGATGTTGTCAACTTTCCCTTTTGGTCACACTGCTAATTAGTGGTACTGCTGGATTAGGGCCCCTTTTGTTGTCTCTTACACTTGGTATCCTTGGATCATACGAGTCATTCCTTTCATTTTTTTTTTTTGCCAAAATCTGATATTTTCTTGACTAAAATGACCTAGCATTATTCGTGTTCTCCATCCATAGTTCCTCAAATACCACATTTCTGACTAAATGTTCTGTTCCTGAATGTACCATTTAGTAGTTTCTCAAACTTTCCAAAACTAGTCCTCACCTTTCCTTCTTGGCATTTAATCACAACTCCTAATTTTATAGCTGTGTTTATGTCGAATTATTTGGCTAGCAGCTGTTCTAGTAGCCCAAGTACAATCCACCTGAAGTCCAGGGTGTTTCCCACTTTGATGCCTACTATTCTCAATGCATACAAGAATGTGTAGTGTATAGTACTCATTCAATTTGTCCTGAGTGAATTAAGGTATGGATAGATGGATGAGTGGGTCTACTGTCATCAAAACTGGATTTTATGGTTTTAAAATGGTATTGGACTTGTCTTATTTGTATGTCTGTATATACAAATCTATTTGATGAGGACATTTTGATTTATCAGCTGTCTAAATATCCAAAAAAAAGCCTGTTTGAAACAGTAAATACAAACCCAATGGCTTTTTACTATATTTAGCTTCTTTTTCCTACAAGCAATATGACATAGGTAAACAAATCTACTCTGAATTCTGTACTCACATACACAGGCCTGATATCCACTGACATTTGTAAACATATAGTACATAAACACAGCATATACATCTAATACAAAATTTTGGTGCAAAAATTTACAGGTAGGGAAGCACTCAGAGGCTATAGGCTCAAAGGTGTTTTCAACAGAAGGAAACAGCATTTTCTGATGTTAACCCCAGTGTACCAATTTCCGTGCACCTAATGTCCATCACAGTACCTTGGCATTTGAAATTCAAATGAGACAACTTTGAGAATTTGTATAAATTCTTGTAAATTACCTTGTAAGACTCTTGAGCCCCATATGGCCACTGCTATAGTTTTGTATTCTGATTCTAAATAGTTTCAAAATGAGTAAAGACATGAAGGAGTGGGAGGCAGCTACAACCGGAGGCTGCATATGACTTCTCATTTATCCCAGAATGTCAATGCTTTTAGCTTACCAGTTAGTAATACCCACTTTCCAATATTGAGTTGATTTGCATCTTTAGAATGTAATCGTCTGTTGCCAGAGGCCTCGCCATTTGGATTCCTCATTGCTATAACTTGCTTTGTGTCCACAGATTACCCCCAGGGGTATCTATAGTTGTTTGTGTCCCCTTTGTGTGTAGCTAATCACATAATACCTTTTCTAGTATCTTTTTCTACGGTCTCCTACTTAGGATCCTAATTGTAAGCATCTGTTCTATTTCATGGTTCCCAATCTTCTGATCTTGGGGGATCAATCATAATTTGATTGTTTTCAAGAATAAAGTATCTTGCAGTAGTCTATCTGGGGAAGACTGAATATTGCATCAGCTTGATACCTTAAATGCCAACAGTGGGGTGGAGAGAGGGGAGCTTTTCCCCAGACTCATCAGTCACTTATGGTAGTTATTATCCATAATGTCCAGAAGAGCTACATGCTATATCTTACCTCTTTCTTGTTACAACTGAGAAAATGAAAGTCTTGCATTGTGTCAATTAAGACCCCTGAGCTGAAAGAAGTACATATGTATGTGTTGGTAGTAGAGATTAATGGAAGAGGTAGAGATGTTGAAGTAATCGGGTGTGGCAACCTAAGTCTGTCCCATGGTCCAATGTTTAGCTTATGTGACTCCTTCTAAGGTGCTATAACACTTAAAAGAGTGTGGCCGTGATTCCACCCATGCAGGGAAGAAGGAGAATCCACTCTGTACAGACTCTTTGGTAGATGGTGCCTGTATCACATACAGTTTAAATTATTCCTCTTTAATGCAGTGGAGGTATAAAAGTTGATGATGAAGGAACAAAACTTAGATAAGTCAAGTTGTTCACCTAAACAGGCCATGGTTTTAGCTGCTTTCCTTCTTGCTGCATCTATGAAGTGTTCTTCTGCCATACCACAGATGCACTCCTCACTTCTTTGAAGGAAAATATGCACTCTTATTTAAAAGGGTGACTGCATTCCCTAAGTTGAAGATACAGAAACAACTCATGATGTCTAATTAGAAATCATAAAGCAAGGGGAGGTTTACAGAGATCCTTAGGACCTCAAATTTCAAGAAAGAAATCAAAGGAGATCTGGGTTGCAAAAGATGTGTATGCTTACACAGGAGCATGATTTATTCAAAAAGAGAGGGAGGCCCTGCAGCTGTGCAGTTGGAAGAAACACAACTACAGGCCCACAGAGGGTGTGGAGAAGCCAGAGTATCCAATCGCTCTGGAAAGATGCTCATCTATAGAGATTTTAAAGATTCCATTAAACTTGAAAATACAATTGGGTCTAACAGCTTCCCTCATTCTACAGATACATGCTCTTCTTTCTCCAGGCTTTATTAGAGTGCCAACTAGAAGTTCTTTAGGGTAGAGCTTAGACATTCTTCATTAGTTCTTTGAGAATTTCATATATTTACTCTATCCTCCAATTCATCTTAGGTTCATTCCCCTTTTTCCTACACACCCAAATGTGTGTCTTTTCTAAAATCCCTATTTATGCTGCCTATACACTTTAGGATGTATGACCATCCACATAAGCATGGTTAACCTACCAGGGGCCACACACTCAAGGGGGAACTTACTGTCCCTCTTCCAGTAGCTATAAATTTCTGGTAGCTTTTCAGTTAGGGGGACTCCTCAGGGTCACTTCCCTTCTCTATGCTGAGACGTTTTCTAGTGTCCTCTGTCACGTAACTATGTATTCATGTATGCAACTGCCCTGTTGTGTTCAGAAAATCTTGGAATCCTTTTGTCCTCATTTTCTTGCTAATCCCTAAGCCTTGAAGGGGAATGGGTGTGATATGCATGTGTTTCATTCTTCGCTTTCATTCATTTGTCTTCATTCTTGGTCAGTTCAGGGTTTCTGTGTTAATTGGCATCAACTGCAAAAAGAATCTTCCCTGATGAAGGTTGAGAGAGATAATGATCTGAGGTACAGAGATAAACTATCAGTATTCAGTTTAACACTGTCTATTTAGCAGAATCATAGTGGCAGGTTCTTTGATAGGGCTTAAGACCTGTCTATCCACATGGTCCCGACCCTAACAGTGGTGCCAGCATGTTTCATCTTGTGGAGTGGGCCTAAATCCAACCAGAAAGAGGTCGATTACTCCCATGATATTCCTGCCACTGTTGCTCAAGAGTGACCATGTTTAGTTTTGCTGGGCATTACTGGAGCATGTAGGGTTCACGCCTAGTAAAGACTGATGATTAGAGGGTAGAGAAGGGACTAAAAGTAGGGATAACTGACCCTAAAGTCTTTCTGAAAATTCACATGGAGACATACTGATACTTTTTTTTGCACCCTGATGATAGGCCTCTCTGCTGACACAGCAATTCAAATCAGATCAAATCAGACTGAATCAGACCGAATTAGAAAAGCCTTGGTTTAATGAGTAAAGCATTCCCCGGTTGTTCTCCAGCCCCTTGAGAGAGGAGACAGGGATGAGAGACCAGAAGAACCACATGTCTGTTTTCTGGGATGCGGCTTAAATACCCTGTGGGAGTGGTCTTGAGTCTCTCTCGGGGAGGAGCTGTGTTTGGTGAGCTTTGAAGGGGTGGGTTTGGGGGAAGAGATGGGGGAGGGGAGTTGAGGTGGATTTTCCACCAGAACATTTTAGACTCTTTGGGTATAGGGATGCCAGGGTGCCAGGGGCTGAGGTGGAGATCCCACCCAAACACATACTGCTGGAGAAGCTTCCTAATATACATATAAATTCCATAATATGTATAATGAAGTTTATATATTTATATATAATATGTATTATAGAGAGAGTTAATTGGGATAATCTTATAATGGGGTAACAGTGCTCCTAATAGACACCACAGGCTAACAGGTAAAAAGCTTATTGTTGGGAATGTGTTGCTTCTTTTGGAGTTGATGGTCAGTGGGGCTCCACAGACCCCAAAAGTTACAAAATATTGGTAATGCTTTTGGTTACCCTGTAGGACTTGACATTATGACCCCATTGTGGAGACTTTACATACTGAATCATAGAATATGGAGAAATCAAACTAGTATTCACTTGGAATGTACATCCATACTGACTAGCATTCATCTTACTTGAAGGTGCTATGCATGCTACTGGAGGAGAAAAGAACCCATAAAAAATTTTAAAAGTGTTATCATGGATTTCTTCAAACCATTTTATCTATATCAAAATTTCCAAACTTTTGGAATCCATGACTCCAAGGTTAGTAAATATTTTCCTTTCTCCAAAATAGAGATTTGAAAGTTTAAAATTAGTTGTAAGCTGCTCACCTACCAAACTTAGGAAGTAAATTTATCTTAGGACATGCTAAGGTTTAAATCTGCCTTTTAAAACATTTCCTTACAGTGTTTCCTTGCAGTGGGACTTTGGACTTACATTGAAGTGTCTAATCAGTCCCAGGAGATTGCACACCTTAAGAATTCCAATTTGTTAGGGTTCCCAGGGGTCTTTCATATCCACTTTACAAAGTGAGAAGAGGACCTTCTGACTCACAACTGTATGTGTGACCTAAGGCTGCAATTACTGTCAGTATATTCCAAAAGAGTCATGGAATTTCTCGGTGTTCATCAGTCAACATGCTGCACTGCTGTAAATGTCAGCAATATCTCCCCCAGGGGAAAACCCAGTCCGTTATGGACTAAGCTGCTCTCCAATCCTTAGTTCTTGTCTCCTCACCTAGACTCTCATTTCTTTCTTTCTTACAGCATTTCCCGAGTTTTATCTCCCTTTCTGTCACTCTTTTTGCAGTGAAGTCTTCTCTTTTGTATTTGATTTCTCTTCGATAGTCAGCCAAACGCATGGTGACTCTCAGCATTCAAGCTTTCTAGTATGTTTCCTTCATCCACTGTGGAATGTTCTCTTTCTGCCCTCTATGGCGTTGAATCACTGTGCTGGCTAGTTTTATGTCAACTTGACACAAGCTGCAGTCATTTGAGAGGAGGGAACCTCAATTAAGAAAATGCCTCCATAAGTTTGATCTGTAGGCAAGCCTGTAGGGCATTTTTTGTTTGTTTGTTTGTTTTAATTAGTGATTGATGGAGAGGGCCCAAGCCATTATGGGTGGTGCTATCCCCAGGATGGTGGTCCTGGGTTCTATAAAAAAGCAGACTGAGCAAGTCGTAGGGAGCAAGCCAGTAAGCAGCACCCCTCCATGACCTGTACATCGGCTCCTGCTTCCAGGTTCCTGCCATTTGAATTCCTGTCCTGAGTTCCTCTGATGATGAACAGTGATATGGAAGTGTAAGCCAAATAAACACTTTCCTTCCCAGTTTACTTTTTAGTCATGGTGCTCCATCACAGCAATAGAAGCCGTAACTACGACAGTTACTGTCTTCTTTCTCCTCCCTCTCCCTTCCTTTTTTGATTTTTTTCTATCATCTGTCTGTTTTGATACTTTACACATTCATTAAATATATAAGCACTCTACATTTCTGACACTACACAGCACTCTACATTTCTGTCATTAGATTTTGACTTGGTGTTGTTCCTATGGATAATTGTACCCTACCTCTCAGTAGAGCCACCTGTTTTCTGCTCATGACACCAAAACACACGTTCCAGTCAGCACTTTCTCTTTTGTTTTCAAAGGTACTTTCTATTGGATGGACTTGTGTAGTGAATGGACTTGTGTGAAATTCACTATGATTCAGTCTAAAGCTCCCTTGTTGAGACAGCCTCACAGGTAGTCTGTATTTCTCAAGTAGAATAGTAGTTTCTTTCAACTAGGCTGCAAAGGAGGTAGGTCTTTCCATTCTTCCCAGCATTTGTCAGTTCTTTGCAGCTATTTTCTCAGAGTGTTTACCTTTTATGACCATACCTGTTGTGATTTGAATAAAAATGTCCCCTCAAAGCCTGCCCACAGGGAGTGGTACTACTAGGAGGTAAGGCCTTGTCAGAGGAGGTGCATCAACTAAGGGGTGGGCTTTGAGATCTCAGAAGCTCAAGCCTGGCCAGCGTGTTGGAGTTCACTTCCTGTTCCCTGCAGAACCCTCAGCTCCTTCTCCAGCACCCTGTCTCCCTGTGTTCTACTATACTTCCCACCATGATGATAATAGATTAAACCTCTGAAGTGTAAGCCAGCCCCAGTTAAATGTTTTCCTTTATAGAGTTGCTGTAGTCACGGTGTCTCTTTACAGCAATAGAAACCCTAACTTAGACCCCACCCCTCATGTCCTGGATTTGTCATCAATTTCTTTATAGGTTCTCCTCTCTTAGCTCTTCTTGTATGATCAGAGTTACTGCTTTCTGTACAAGTTACATCCCTCCTATCTTCAACATATTAACTTACTCAATAGGCATTTTGTTGCAAGGTATGTGAATGACAAAAGGAAATAAAAGGAGGACATGGCTGCTCCTAAGGGGCTGAGGTTTTTATTATAGATATAAAGGAAAAGCACAGGCAGAAGCAGAGACATCTGAAATGGTCCAGACTGAATCAGGGTATGAGAGGAAAAAAGTGTGTGTGTGTGTGTGTGTGTGTGTGTGTGTGTGTGTGTGTGTGTG
>CABHPR010110229.1:16378-31095 GCA_902168415.1 Peromyscus melanophrys
GTGTGTGTGTGTGTGTGTGTGTGTGTGTGTGTGTGTGTGTGTGTGTGTGTGTGTATAGCAGGAGCAGGAGAGAGAGGAACCAAGGGCCAAGAGGCCAAAAGCAAACCAGGAGACCAGATTAGCCAAAATGGCTGGGCTATGTAGGGAAGAGTTGCTGAGGGAAGGGGCCCACTCCAGTCTCTGGGAGGGAGAGTTTAGAGCATGGGTTGGGTATGCCAGCCAGGCTGACTCAGTAACTGGTACTGGTACTGAGAGATGCTGGGAGAACCTGGCAGCCAGAGTCCGCTTTAATATGTTAAATAGGCACATCAGTTAGCCATTTGTCCAGGGTTTGAGACCTAACACTGTGGTCTCATTGTAATTTATAGGTTTTTTATTTTTATTTTATTTTTATTAGTGGACGCTCTCCGAAGACCTCATATCGGAAAACTTAAGCATGCTATGTATTTATTTGTCAGTGTGCAGCGTAGCTCCTTCTTTTTGGCATCTTCTATTCCTTCCCTACCTTCTCAGACCTCCATTTTCCTCCAGTGAATTTCAGTCAGGGCGATAATATTGTTAATTTCATGCCTGCTTTCCTCTGCCAATTGTAAGGAAGTTACTTTAAAAACTCAGAATTGTTTGAGATACTGGGTAATTCCTACATGGCAAGCTATGGGATCTTGTGAGAAAAATACAACTTTTCAGTATTTCAGATGATATTAGGATGGTAATGGATTGATCAGAAGTATTGACATGGGTTTGAGGATCTATAAGCATCTTATAAAATATGGTGATGGCCTGCAACAAACTCCTATAATTGTGATCCAGAAATACATGTGTACCATTCACTCAGATGTTGGCTTTATGTAGAGAATTTATGAAAAGAGCAAGGTGAGGTTATTAAAGCAAACTGTTAGCAATCATGGTAGTATTTAGAATTATTATTCTATGTGACAGAGCAGAAGCGAGGAAGGAGAGGAGCCCTATAGCAGGGAACAGAAGTCCTTCCAGAGTGTTCCAGTCCATGGAGAAAGCTTGGTGTTTTGCTTTTGGTTTCTATTGTTTACATTTTCTGGACTTACATATGGAGTTTATACTTCCCAGTAGTATTTGTTTAGAAGCATAGTGAGTTTGACGAATAGTGAAACACCATATTTTGAGTAAGTATATTTGAGTTTTATACACATATTTTTACTTTATTCACATGTGTATCCATATGAGTGTGCAGATACTTGAGGATGTCAGAGAGGGTGTTGAAACTTCTGGAACTTCAGTGATAGGGTATTGAGAGCTTCCTGACATGGGTGCTGCAGGAAGCCCTCTTAACTACTGAATCATCTCTCTAGCCCCTTGGATTTTACTTTTGAATGTGATTTAATTTAGAGGTAAGGTGTCCTATATAATATTCTATTTTATTTAGAAATTGAATGCTACAAAAATTAGATCTTGTTTTTATATTGGTGCCAATTGGCTAAGTTTTTTGTTGTTGTTGTTCGGTAAAAACAGAATATGAGGGAGAGTTGGTTTTCTTTAGAGGTACAGTCATTGTGAGTTGACCATGCTCCAGTGAATGGTCCCATACCATGCATATAGAGGACAGCCTTAATTCAGTGGGTTAAACACTTTTTTTAAAGGACAGGAATTGGAGGAGGTGTGGAAAGACTTGAGGGGGTGGGAATGAATGTGATCTAAGTATATTGTATGTAAGGATGAGATCCTCAAAAATTCATAGAAAGCTTTATATTTAATAAAAAAAGTGTAATAGGACATTGCAAAGTCAGAGTCCCTAGATTGTCGGTGACTCTCAGACTTCCTAACGCTGTGACCCTTAATACAGTTCCTCATGTGGTGACTCCCAACTTTAAAATGATTTTCATTGCTACTTCCTAATTGTAACTTTGCTACTGTCATGAATTGTAAGTATCTGTTCTCTCGTGGTCTTAAGTGACCACTGTGAAAAGGTTGTTCAACCCGCAAAGGGGTCGTGGCTCACAAGTGGAGACCCACTGAAGATCCACTGTCCCTGGGCTGTTTGGAACTCTAAGGAAAAAGCTTAGAGGGTGTTTCAGGTCTAGACCATTTCAGTTGCACTAAACAGGAGAACCGTCCTCTGCACATCTAAGCATTGTTCTGTCTCAGTTAGACTACTTTGAAAAAACTTGTCAGGCTTAATTTAATGGGGAAAAAGAATCTAACTTCTTAACCTCCCAAACTGTGCTTTATGTCCTTTTAATTACTCGATTCATTTTCCCGAAGCTAATACCCTATTTTGGTAATAAAGGCAATTTTTAAATTTCTGACATATTATTGAAAGCCTGCTGGTTTCTGATGCAATAAATTCCTTCTATTATATTTTTAAGATTTCCATTTAGCATGTCAAAAATGCCAGTACTTCTCATGCTAGTTTTTTCCTCCTCCATTAAAACATTGATTTTTAGAACTGCAAATTATTGTGGACATTAAGGGATTAGTTCTAGGAGGTTGTCTCCTTGGAGAGAGCATAATTCTAATGAAATGAACATAATACGACTTTTTTTTTTTTTTTTGCATAGAGCCAGGAATGTAGATTACCTTGCAACGATTTGTAGGATTGATATGATCTGAACATGTCTTTTAAGTCTTAATTTGTGGAAGGTGTGTGTCAAGATAAATATGTTGTGAGATAGGATAGTATGCATGCATACTTTAAATTGTATTTTGCTTAAAACTATGTGTGAAACATATATTTTATTTAGACCCTTTTTCATATCCTGTAAAAATGTTTACCAATAAAGAATGTACCTACAAGAAATGTGAATTGTGCTTTATTTAACTTCTCTAACTGTATCAGGCAACTTTGTTTTACTTCATTCATCTGTGCTAGTTAAACTTGGGGAATACCCTCAAGAACAGCTGTTCTCAATAGCAGAGGGCTGTTTGTCCATGGAAATGATAGTCTATTGCCCATACCCTTACAGATTTTATTTTTGTATGTATACAAAGCCAACCCAAACCAAACAAAGAAACAAACAAAGAAAACAAAGACAAAACAAAACAAAAGCCTATTTTAAAAAAAAAAAAAAAGAAAAAAAAAAAAAAAAAGATCTGCTGGGAGTTAAGTATAATTGTAGAAAACAAACCTGGAAGGCTTTTTAGAGAGCTCAATTCTTAATATTGATATTGATTATTAATATTAATAATTAAGGAAAATCACAAACCAATACATAGTTATTATACCAAATTTTATATGAAAAAATACAAAAAATATGATTAGAAAATGCAAGAAGAAATTGTCTGCTATTTGGGTTATAAATTAGGTTGTAATGGTTTACTGACAATAGGCTTCGCTTGTTTATTTGGATTTTTGTGTGTTTGTTTAGGTGGCAGGGTATCACTGTAGCACAGGTTGGTCTAGAACTCACCAAGGTGGTCTTGACCACATGGCATTTCTCCTGCCTCTGCTTTCAAGTGCTAGTGTTAGAGTCATGAGCCACCAGACACACACAATTTAAAACATGCAATAAACAAATATTCTACTTTGGCATGAGGATTCTTTTGAGCTAAAGACCATTAAAAAAACAACAGATGCAAGGAAGGCATTGGATTCTCCATTTCTTCCTAAAAGCAGGGAATTAAAAAAACTCCCTTGTGAATGATGTACTTCCTGTACTAATAAGACATTCTTTGGCAGAGAGTGAGAAGAAAATTTTGTACAAGCAGATTGTGGTACAATAATTCTTCTCTTCCTTTAGTCTCTACACATTCTTTACTTACTTTTTCACATTTGGCTCTTTTTATTCAACCAACAGTATTTAAAATTGGCTACTTCTCTAACTCTTGATTTCTTTATGAGAGTTTGGATCTTTCACAAAATTATGTAGACAAAGGTTACTTTAATGTTGACCGTATGAATATGTATGTATTCCCACCAACAGTGTCCAGAAGTTTCCTTTCTCTACCTACATTCTAGCATTTGTTATTTTTTTCCTTTCCATCAAGAGTTATTCTAATTGGCATGAGGAGATATTCAATTGTCATTTGGTTTTGTATTTCCCTGATGAACTGCAGTGAACAATAAACCATATTTTCTCATACATATTCATTTGCTATTTGTATTTCTCCTTCTCCTACTCCACATCTTCATCTTATTCCTCCTTCTCTTCCCTTCATCCTTATTCTGAGATAGAATTATATGGAGCCCAGGAAGGACTTGATTTTGCTGTGTGGTCCAGGATGACCTTCATTTCCTTGCCTCTACCTGGCAAGTGTTAGAATTATAGGCATGTACAACCCCGCCAGCCTCTTGCACGCTTTCATTGGAGGGATGTTAGTCAAGTCTTTTAACCATTCACATTATTTTTGCTTTTTATGACTATCATGTTTAATACTATGGTTTGATTACCTTAATATTATGAATAATAGTCTTTCCTTTGTCTGGTATGTATTTTTCAATTATCTGTCCATCTCTTGGTTTTTTCTCTTCATTGATTGCTTATGGCCACCAGAAGTTAATTTATTCATTCATTTATTTATTGCTTTTTGTTGCGTTTGTTTTGGAGGTACATTGCCTAGACCAATGTCAAAGAACATATGGAAAATGTATTCGGGTTCCTCAAAGTATTTAAAATGACCCAATCCAGTCCACAACTAGAAATATATACAAGGGAAAAGGAAGTATGTAAGCAATATATTTACTTGTAGATAGCACAGTTCATAATAACCAGGAATCACATTTAGTGTTCAGGAGTGGTGAGTGGATGATAAAAATGTGGTCTATACACACAATGGACTGCTCCCCACTTTTAAAAAAAGATCTTGTCCATTGCAGAAACACAGATGTTCTTGGAGGATATTATATCAAGAGAAGTAAGCCAAGCACTGATAGGCAAATAAGTCCTTCTCAGGTTCACTCACGTGGATTCTAAAGAAGCTGGCTTTGCACTAATGTAATGGAAGAGCAGCACACTAGTGCCCTAGAGTGTCACACTAATACACACTAATACACCATAGGCCAGGGCAGAGAACTAGTGGGTGAAGAGAGATGATCTGGAGAGGCTGGCTAGTGGCTACTAAGTTACTCTGAGAAAGGGAAATTCTGATGTTGTCTCCCACCCAACAGCACAGTGACCATGCTTAATATAATAGTGAATATTTCAGCATAGTTAGAAGAGAGGCATTTAATGCTTCCACCAAGAAGAAATAATATTATGTGTGATAACTATCATAATATCCAGATCTGACTACTATGCAATGGGTACTTTACCAAGTATTACATTGTGTTCAATAAATGTGTACAATTATGTAAATTTAAATAAAACATTAAAAAGACGCAAAAAACTATAAATGTTACTCTCTTTGATGTGAGGCTTAAATTAAAATGTTTTAGAATTGCCTTTAAGCAGTATCTTTTGCATACATTTTTAACAAGTATTGGTAAGACCCCTACAGATAGGTACATCCAAAAAAGCCCTTTCAATAAATAGCAAATATATCTAGGTGATAAATTATAGTGCCAAAATTTTAAAGAGATGTGTTCTCTAATTCCTCAGAGGGATATAAAATAATGGAAAATTTACAATTGAATGAATGTTAAATTCAGACTAAAATATGGGAAATCTCTATTAGTTGACAGCATATAACCCCAAATGGGCACTTCAGCAAAATCTATAAGACAGCATCAATAATATTTGTCAATTGAATGACTGAATGAGTAAATTACAATAATATAAACAGAATTAACGTTCCTGAGAGAATAATAATTCTCAACCAGTCCCAAGTCATCAAGGAAATTCGGAATTAAGTTAAAATAAATGATTATGTAATTTATTGCATTAAAAATGACTATCCATATATCTTTTCCCACCAGTCAGATAATTTTGCTGCTGAAACACTTTACAAAAGGGGAGCTTAAGGAGAGCTTATTGCATTTCAATTCATAGCAGTAGCAATGGCATGCCATAAACAGCTTTAATTACTTAGAATTGAAAATCTGTTTCATTCACTCTTTTCCAAAAAGGCCTCCCTCTTCTATTATTCAATCCAAATTTATGTGAACAATCAAGAATGTTATCAAGAATACTATCTCACAAGAGTTGGTTTATACAACTGGAATGGGAAAGCTAAGTAGGCATTTATGACTGTCAGGAATTTTAACATGGTAATTTGATGTTCTGTTTTGATATCAGCACAATCTGAGTTCTCTAATGCTTAATCACATCCTCTAGGCTACTGAGTGTTATTTAAATTTCAATATCAAAACAAAGATAATAAGCAATTATAATAGTACAGATCATTATAGTTCACAACACTCTGCTTAAACACCAGGAATGATTAACACATGCAAGTATTTTAAACAGTGTATTCGTGATTACAGTGCTTTGGAGCTTCTTTGTCCTTATATGAAAAAGTACCTGTTTCTATCCATGTGGTGCACACACATGCATGCAAGCAAAAAACCAATATATGGAAAATAAAAATTAATAAATACTTCTTAAAGTGCCTATTTCTAGAAGATAAATAAATTTAAAGATTTTTTACCCCATGATTTTTTTCTTCATGGACTGTTTAGGTTGCTGTTTGATATATTTAACATAAAAATAAATAATAATTATTTTCTTTCTTAAAAACAAGGATGAATACTTCTAAAATGATTTTGATTGTTGAAACAATTTCCTCCTCAATATTATTTAATTAGATGTTAATTTATCTGTGAAGTACAAATTGAAATTTATAATATATTGTGAGCAAAACTGAACTAGGTAAGTAGTATTTAGGAGGGATACTCTTGTGTTCTTAATTTCTAATGAAGCAATCTCTCTCTCTCAATAATGTTCAAATCTAACAAACTCATAAGAATGGTAAAATGTAGGGGTTCAGGTTTGAACTTTAAGAAATATTATGATGACAAATGTCTTTTGCAAAGCAGTTATTTACCCCTTCTAGAGCGCATGTAACATTCTTGTGATGCAACGTCTTGTGTTCGATTCAACTGATGAAATCGTATGAGAAATGGCAGTCCGTTCTCCTTGCTGTTTTGATGTAATTGTAGAAGCTGCCATGTATCTGTTATCAAGTGTTTACCCAATGACCACTGTAGCAGGCTTCTTTGGACCGCCAGTCCCCAAATCATGATATAGAGACTTATTATTATGACAGCTCAGCCTTAGCTTGGGCTTGTTTCTAACTAGCTCTTATAAATTAAATTAACCCATATTTTTTTAATCTATATTCTTCCATGTGCTCATTACTTCATCTTCACTGTGCCCATCCTGCTTCCTCCACGTCTGGCTGGCAACTCTGCCTTTCTTCTCCGAAATCTCTCTGTCCCCAGAAGTCTCACCTAATTTCTTCCTGCCTTGCTATTGGCCATTCAGCTCTTTATTAAACCAATCACAGTGATACATCTTCCCACACTGTAAAGGAATATTCCAACAGATCAAGAAGTTCTTGGAGCTAGCTAATGTGTTGCAAATACAAGGTAAATAAAATGCAGGCTTGCTGACTCAAAAGAATGTATTGTAAGCATGGAAAATGGCCATAAAAAGAAAAATTGTAGCCCAATGTAGGAATTCTATTAAAGAAGAACATTAGGTATTTCAAGGTTCAGAAAAAGAAATATATATGTGCGTGTGTATTTGGTGCATTAGGAAAATTTCAGAGAGGTAAATTAAAAAATGAAACTTTGAAAGAATAAAATTATAAGAAAGAAATAATTTATACAAACCTTTTGTAATAGATTAATTTAGCAGAACACTAGCTTTGAACAATCTGGAAGCTAAAAATGTCATCAGATAGATCTTAGGCCCACAGAACAGCTCCCCGCATTTCAGCATCTCAGCATACCCAGATCTATGAGGTACCCACCACTGTATTTTAAGCTTGCCTTGATTTATGACTTTCTTTGTAAAACTATAAAAACTTCATGAAACTCTTTCCATGTTGGAACATGGAATTTGGGGTGACCTAAATCTGTGTTCTCAGGCTATTCTCACTCAAAATTACTCTAGAACTTTCTCTCATTCCCTAAGAAAAATGAAAAGAAAAAAGATGATTAATGCCGAAGTGTGTTTGAGTCTGGAAAGTGATGCTAGAAAGATAGGCCTACATTTTCATATGAAGAATAGAATATTTATCAGGTATTTATAAAAAATTGGAGGTTATCAATATGATCAGAAATGACCTTATAGGAGCAAGAATGACTATGGAATGATAGCAGGAGACTAGGGACCTAGAGCTTACCTCTAAGTTTTATCAGATACGAGGGGAGGGAGATTGGCCAGCCAAGAGGAGACTGTACAGTTTAGATCTGGAAAATGGATTGTTCAAGAACATCTTTCTTCACTAATCAAAGCCAGGAGTTTAAAAACCTCCTGCCTTCTGTGGTACCTTCTTCCCATTTCACACAAAAGCAGCTACATCAATGCAAACTTGTTGGCAAATTAAATCTTGCTTAAAATATTTATTTTGTAATTACCAAAAGACATATAATAACCACTGTATTTATGTTAATTGAGGAAAATCATTTAAAATCCAAGTGTCAAAAAAAGCTAAAGCCATCTATAAAACTATAGGACATTATGCTGCATTAGAAATTCTTGCTTAGGCTGTGTGTGGTGAGGACCGAGCTGACACTTCTTCCCAACACTGAACTCAGATGTAATTGAGAATGGGTGCTGCTCATGGTTCACTCATCAGTAGTGGCCAGTATAAAAAGTTGCAGTTGCTAGTGTTTGCTTTATAACAAACATTTGTATCCAAGTTTAAAATATTTCTGCTAAACAAATAAGGGCATTGGCTTAATTAGGATAATTTTCATCTGACTGTGTTTGGGAAAGGGGGATGAGTACTACTTGTATAAAAAGAACAAGAATAAAAACCAGAAAGTATTTTACTGGGAGCAATTCTAGTTTTGTCTCTGTTGCTGTGACAAAGTGACCTGATAAAAAGTCATTTATTGGAGAAAAGCTTTTAGCTCACAATTCCATCACTCTGGGGGAAGTCCTAGCAGCAGGAGCTTGAGATGGCTAGTTACATCACAGCCACAGTCAAAACCAGAAAAAGGATGAATGTATGTGTACTTTGTACTCAGCTAGGTTTCTCTACTCCTACAGCATTACAAGACCCCTGCTTAGGGAATGATGCTGCCCATACCGGGATAATTGTTCCCACATCAATTAATTGAGACAATCCCCCACTGACATGCCTAGAGGCCTACCTGGTATATACAATTCCTCATTTACACAGTCCTCCCAGGAGATTCTAGTTTATGTCTAGTTGATAATTAAAATTAATAATCCCAGGAACATCCCAAGACTTTAGAGCTCAAGATTTAATGACTTTTCTTACCTCATCAGTTCTAGCAAAGGTGAATGAATTATTTGGACAGTGCAGATTGAAAGGGAATTTGTAGTGATAAGAACTTACAAGCTTTGGAAAGTTGATTGAGAAAGTAAATTGGTAAATACTTCAATGAAAGCCAATTAGAAATATTGAATTTTTATAAGATGCCTAAAATGAAAACACCTTCATTCTAGCAGGTCTTCTGACATATAGACTAGGTGCACATTTGGTTAGTATTTACACAATAACATAAACATGGGGAGACTCATTACTCCTGTTGGATATAAGGAAAATCTATTATATCTTCTGTATCCTGTTTCTATGAGATTTCATTTAGCCTGATAACTTTTAATTTTTCATCTCTTCTTATGACTAAATTCATTAAATTCCTAGGTATATAGATTCTCATTTTTCAGTTTTTACTTAAATATTTCTTCCTTAATACATCACAATATGATCTTCATGGATTGGTAAAAACTTCATGATCCAAGAGGCTGCCACTAAAATTCATAGTTGTCCTACTCAGCACCTTGAAAATAATCCCAACAAATTCCTGTTTCTAAACACTATGAAAAACAGTCACTGTAAAATATCAGATTTGCGTGTTAATATATTTTGAAGCATTTGAAGGATCTCAAGCTCCAGTGGCAAGACGTTCTACTTCTGTTTCCGGAATCCTTTGCACCATAACACTGGCAGCTTCTAAACTCCAGGGATACTCAATGTGGAGTCTCTTACCTCACACCATGTAACCCAGATTCTCTGGCATGTGCAGGTAGGGTTTAATCTTTGCCCATGACATTTCATCTCATTCCCATACTCATAGCCTTCATCCTTAGCTACTCTTAAACTTAGTTGACTTTGTTCTTTTATGTTTCTAAACTAATTTATATTACCATTTAAAGAACTTTGTAGCTAGAGTTTTCCTGCCTGGCCCATGGATGGCCGTGGCAGGCTTCTTGCTAACTGTTCTTATAGCTTAAATTAATCCATTTCTATAAATCTATACCTTGCCACATGGCTCGTGGCTTACCGGCATCTTCACATGCTGTTTGTCATGGTGGTGGCTGGCAGTGTCTCCTCAGCCTTCCACTTCCCAGAATTCTCTCCTCCTTGTCCCGCCTATACTTCTTTCTGCCTGACCACTGGCCAATCAGTGTTTTATTCATTGACCAATAAGCAACATGTTTGACATACAGACCATCCCACAGCACTTCCCTTTTTCTTTCTTTTTTTTTTCAAAAAGGAAGATTTTAACATTAACATAGTAAAATTACATATAATTTGGGAATTTGGGCGTAGCTTCTCTTACTACTTCCTGCTGGAGGGGGGCGCTGTATCTTATGGGGACACAAAGAAAATTTTAGGATTATGGAGTAGTCCATGAGGCTGTATTGTCTGAGCCAGTTGCCTTCAAACTGTTCTGGATGTTGGATCATCTGGACCATGGCGTCATTGGAGACCTCTCAGGGGGTCTTGGCTGGTCAAACCTGATGTATCTTAATCTGGAACAAATCCATAGCCTCTGGCTTTCTGTGGAAACAAAAGCAGAGCTTCCTTTCCAAAGCAACATATCCTTACATCCAAATTTTGAAGTCAAGGTACCTTTAAAATATACATTTTGGCATAACTCAACAGCTTTTGCAAACAAATGTTTTTCTTCAGTTACGAATATCAAAGAGAACATAATCCAGATTCTCTGTGTGGTAGCCATCTTTACGTGGCTTATTTTTTATATTACCTTGAGCCTATTGCTTTAAACTGCAGCATTCTAAGACTGAAACGGCACTATGGCTGCTGGCTCCGCCCGCCTCAGCTTCCCAACATGGCGGTGATACTTTTACCACCAGCTCTGGGAGCCTTCGTGGGTCTATGCTTTTATCAAAGCAGTGTTTAGCCCAGAAACCTCTTTATTTTTTTGCTTTGTACTAGCAAAGGCTTAATGTGCCACTTGCAGAGGCCTCATTCCCGCCATACTGCAGGTCGAGCGCACACGCCAGGAACCCGCCATAGTAGCTCAAACACGCAGGCTGCCGCTAACTTGAGAGAGACAACTAGGAACTGTTTTTAGCTCCGTTTTAGTATCTTCTTTTTACGCTTTCTCAGGTTTTAAGTGGAAATTCCTGCCCCACGTTGGGCGCCATTTGTAGCTAGAGTTTTCTTGCCTGGCCCATGGTCAGGATAAATCTCTTTCACCTGTCAGTCCCACAGCCGCTCAGACCCAACCAAGTAAACACAGAGACTTATATTGCTTTCAAACTGTATGGCCGTGGCAGGCTTCTTGCTAACTCTTCTTATATCTTAAATTAATCCATTTCTATAATTCTGTACCTTGCCACATGGCTCATGGCTTACTTGTCCTGGCGATGGCTGGCAGTGTCTGGCAGCGTCTGGCAGCATCTCCTTCCACCTTCCTTCTCTTTTTATTCTCTCTGTTAGTCCCACCTATACTTCCTGCCTAGCCACTGGCCAATCAGTGTTTTATTGGCAACACATTTGCCATACAGAACATCCCACAGCAGAACTTATTTTAGTATTCTCTGAGTTTTATCTCTGAGAAATATGTTTCTGTCATCTGTTTATCAAACAAATATCTAAGAAATTTTATTTCCTCAAGAAAGACTTTTCTTTCTTGTGTCTTTAGGGTAAACCATTTGCAATGACCTTCTGGAATGGCTCATGAAGACAAAGGCCCCTAGTTTGCGTCTCATGTGATATTACTATAACTTCTACCACAAAAGAAAAACAGCCATTTTCCTTCATGCTTCCTGAAGGAAGATGTTGTGATCTGACATTGGAATAAAAGATTTCTTTCCCCTTAAATTCTAAGTACACACTTGGTTAGCAGGAAGGGAAATGTCATCTCCAAGCCATTTTAGAAATGTGGCTCAATGTTCCCCGGGGGGAAGCCTTGGAGTATGCTCTCCTCAGATGTCCAGTGACACCTTTACTGTTTTGGATCTGAGAGTGTCCCTGGATCATGACATTTCTGACAACTGTGCTATCATTTATCTTATCCTGGATGCTGGAGTTTGGAGCAACAGCCAAGAAAACCAGCAATAAAAACAAGGATGGGTAGGTCCTCAAACATTCAGCCTTAAAGTTAGTTTACGGCTGTGGGTGGTTTTCATTACATTGCTGTGTTCTTGACTACTAATGAAAATAGGTGTGGATCTGTTTGACTAAGAGATGAGTGACTATTAATATAGTAGAAAGGAAGGGGGAAGGAGGGAGAGAGAGAGAGAGAGAGAGAGAGAGAGAGAGAGAAAGAGAGAAAGAGAAGAAGGAGGAGGAGGAGGAGGAGGAGGAGGAGGAGGAGGAGGAGGAGGAGGAAAAAGAGAATCAGCATGAGGAGGGTGGTGGTGGAAGAATACCGTACATAATCTTTGATTATCTTTCAAAAGATCAAGGCATGTGCACCCATTTTTTTGTGTCCCTAGAATTCACCATATTTTCTAAAGAAATGTGTTACTCTTTGAAAATAATTGCCATGAGAAGTCCATGATTGTGAACATTGACAAAATGATAGATATTTTATAGTAGCTGGTTTCCACAATGTTGAGAATTGATTTAAAAAAGTCATTAATTTAATATTGGATTTGATGTTTTCATAGTGAGCCTATATATTTTAAAATATATAGTTACATAGGCATTTCTTGTATAGGGCTGCTGGGTAAAATGTAAGATGTCTGGTAAAATTTAGATTTGAGAAAAGCAATAAATAACATTTTAAAGTATGAATATGCAATATTTAAAACATACATATTGAAGATGTTTTATCTGATTTTCAGATTTAATTTGAGTATCTTGTATTTTTGTTTCTTGAGTCTGCAAGCACAACACTGTACTTATTTTTTCACTATTCAGACTCACCCTCTGGTCACTGCTGCAAAGCACCTTGCAAGAGAGATGTATTTGCAAATGTGCTTAGCATAAGGCTTTCACACGTCAGCCTAGTGTGCTGGTGCAGATCTTTAATCCCTGTGCCTGGGCGGTAGAGGCAGGAACATATGGAGCTCAATGTCAGCCTCACCTACTGGAAAAATCTGAGCCTAGTTTTGGCTACATGAGATCTCCTCTCAGAAACCAAAAAAAGACATAAAAAATGAACAACCATGAAAGAATCTTACATGTGAGACTTAATATTTCCAGGACCCTGCTCTTGATTTTATGACTCAGAAAGTTAGGAAGAGGTTTAAGAGTCCTCATTTTTAAGACATCCCTGGATCAATCATGACTTAAGAAACCTGCTAGGGTAACTGACATTGCCCATGCATCCACCATGGTTCTTTCCAGGCCATTTGTTTCCCTAACACAGTATAGTTTCCTTTTCCATCACCTGGGAGCTCAGGATCTGGGACCCAGAAAGAACTCTGCTAGGTGTTGTCTCCAAGAATGAGATCTGTGAAAATGGATGCATTCCCAAAGAAGGAACAATTTCAGCACTACTCCTCATCTCTGATTATTTTCACTAAATGTGGAGAAACTTTCTCCCAACGGTCAGTCACCCAGCTCCTTCCTCCTCCCCCCTTTTCCTTCTCCTCCTCCCACTTTTTCTCCTCCTTGTCCTGTTTAAAAATCAATTGGCCCAGTTGGGGTCTCCCGCTCCCCCAAGTTCTCTTTCCCTTGCCCCTCATTACCCCCACTCACGTCCAGACTGTTCATGTAGATCTCATCCATTTCTCCGTCATTGGGCAATCCCCGTGTCTTTCTTGGGGTCCTGTTTTCCAGGTAGCCTCCCTGGTGTTGTGAGTAGCCATCCAGTCATCCTTGTTCCACAACTAGTATTCTCCTGTGAGTGGGTACATACCATGTTTGTCTTTCTGAGTCTGGGTTACCTCACTCAGGAGGATATCTGTTTGGGAGGCATCCAGGCAGTTGGACCGGGTCCTGTGCTCAGTGGAATTGGCTGTTTGAAACCTGGGGCTTAGCAAAGACGCTTGGCTCAGCCTGGGAGGAGGGGACTAGACCTGCTTGGACTGAGTCCACCAGGTTGATCTCAATCCTCGGGGGAGTCTTTGCCCTGGAGGAGATGGAAATGGGGGGGAGGGGCGGGAGGGGGGAGAACGGGGGAATCTATGGCTGATATGTAAAGTTGAATTATATTGTAAAATAAAATAAAATAAATTAAAAAAAATCAACTGGCTAATTTACTTTCTCACCTACAGTGTGTAAGAGTACGTCTTTCTCAGTATCTTGAAAAACGTCTGTTTAAATTTTTAGCCCATGTTTCAATTGTCCTGCCTTCGCTCTTGAGTTGCGAGAGCTCCTTGTGTAGTCTGCAGATCAATCCGCTGTTGGATGTGTAAGTTTCACCTGCTTCTCTCGCCTCCTGGAGCCTGTCTCCTTGCTCTGCTGATCTTGTCATTTGCTGTGCAGAAACTTTAAGGTTTGATAAAAATCTCATCCCCCCCCCC